>JAQIXN010000150.1:0-61167 GCA_034698145.1 Proisotoma minuta
ACCTAAGATTTTTAAACTTGTTTCATTTTTTTTTTTAGTATAGGTACGTTAAAGTTTGAGAACTTTGATCTAACCTGAAAATGCTGAAATGGGAAATTTGAGTGATACTAAAAAATCTCAAATCATGAAATATTATGTCATATTGATTTCTGGGTGCTACGTACAACGTACCAGTTGCAGGCACACATTGCAAATTAATTTTACTTTCATAATAATTCATATATATAACAATTCATTTATGTAATCTTAGTGCAACAACTTTTTTTTATCCCTTTCGGTATGTGCATTATTTGTGCTGTTTATGAACACTTGCTACAAATCTTTTCTTTCTGCCGAAGAATCTACCTTGTCGGAAATATCGTCAGGATATAAAAGTTTCGAAGATCTCAAAAATTTTAATTTAGCTATATTCTAGCCACGTTGGTAAACCTAAATCCAACCAAAATCTGGGTTGGTTGTAGGTGAAATTAAAGGAATGGGGTCCATCACTTGAATCACAAGCAGTCAGTTGTTACTTCAGTCTCCGTGCCGTTGAATGCTATCATTAGGCGTCTACAGACTGCAGTCTCAAATAAATAAACAAAAGTTAAATGGCAAACGTATTAATGTTAATTAATCAAAATTTTCAAAATATCATAAATAAATCTATAATCTAGCAACTGCAAACAAAAGTTAAAATAACAAACACGTAGAATTGGGTAACATAAGTTAATAAATCATAGTCAATAATTTAAGCTGCAGCTTGTTCGTCTTTCTTGTCTAAGCTTCCAAAAACGATTCAAATCCAGAGTCTTCTACTTCAGTCTTGATCAACGAATCATAGTGATTGTTATTTATATACAAAATATGTAGTTCTCTATCAGGATATTGTCCCAATTGTTTGAAACGTATTAGAGGGACGCCTTTTTGATGAAGGGTGATGATGACTTCATAAGCAGCTGCAGCTGCGGCGATAGCCCCGTTGCCACCCCACACCCCTAAAGTTACCATTTTTTGGACTAAAAAATAACAACAAAACAGGAATTAATAATTAATTTGAAAAAGCTGCAGCTTATTTTGGACTTACCATAAGTGTCAAATGACTCATTATCTAAAAGGAAATTGACAAACTGGTCCTTGTTTTCTCGGACAAAGTTGGATGCAAGGTGACGAACGGTGTCGTGGAATTGAGGCGTCCCATTGAGCTGGTCGCTGAGCGCTCTAAATAAACAATTACCATCCGGTTCCATTTTGCGGATGGTAAATCCAGGATAGTCTTCCTGAAAATTATAAAATTAAATGCTGAAAATTTAAATTTAGTCTAATTTACATTATGTGTATTCTGCTGCAGCGGTCGTCTCTCCATGTTGAAATTTGTGTCATTCAATATAGTTTCATTTTCTGTGGAGCTGAAGGTTAAGCTGCAGCTTTCGACATCTTCTTGATTCAGTCCAATTGATGGGAGTTGCTGAATTGCAGCTACTTCTTTGAGTGATAATTTCTTTTCATTTTTCAAGCGCTGCAGCACTGCTTCCAAGTCAGCTGACCAAGTGTACTGGTTCTTGGTGTGGTTGATTTCAAGCTTTTGATCACGACGAAAGCTGGATGTCGCTTTTGAAGATAAGGAAAAGAATATTTCAATGAATACGTCTGGATATCCCAATTTCAGCATCTCCGCTGCAGCGAGCCCTTTTCCTTTCTTCCAGTCGATATTTCTCTCATTGTCATCGAATTGGACTATAAAAGAAAATAAAAGTTAGTACTTTTCCAAATAAAATAAATTGCTGCAGCAATTATTGTTATTTACATTTATCTGTAGCTGCAGCTAGCTGTAAGATGAACTTTTTTTCTCGTTCCGAAATTGTATTCCTTGATAATTGTTCGTCCAGAACGGTTCGTAATGTATCAGTCCATTGTTTCTGGTTTCCCCTATGATTACCTCCTCTTGATGTAAAGTTATCAATATTTTTAGATTTAATATGCTGATCCAGTGTTTGATGTGGAATTCCTAAATTTTTAGCTGTGGTGCTAACAGGCATCATTTTCTTTACCATTTCCACGGCTATCAAGTATTTTCCAGAATTCCACTTGTTGGCTTTGGCTTTGGCACCAATTTCTTCACTGGAGATTGATCTCGGTTTTGCTGCAGCAAATATAAAATTTATCAATATTTACTACTACTTGAGAAATGATGTGCAAACTATAATTACCTGCTTCAGCAAGATCAGAACAGGTCGCAATGATTCTTTCTAATTGATCACGAAGAATCCCCTGACCCCCAATATCTAGGATTTGCTGCAGCATTTCAATTTTCACACAAACATATTTGCTGGGGTTTAATCGAAAAGTTTGAGACATTCTGGCAAAATAATTCCAGTCGGCTTGGATATTTTTATGATTCCAAGAGTTCAAATACTCTACTACTCCAGGCTGCAGCCTATCATGGAATTGCTCGACGTGCAATTTGAGAATATGATGAAGAACTTTTATCTTATCCATTCGTTCACAAGGGATGAGAGAACAGATCGAGTTGAACAAAATTCTAAAATATGTCTTGACTTCGTCAGCGACTGTGAGATCATCGCAATAAACTTGCAATGAATATGCTTTTTCTGCACATGGCTGCAAGCCAAATTCAAACAATCTTCTGTAAATAAAAAAAAACATAGTTAGCTGCAGCTATTTTTAATGATTTGTGAGTTGATAAATAAACTAATTACTTGATTGAGCACCCAACATCTTCTCCCACTTCTTCAGAATTCTCGCCTTTAATGGCGGCGTCCATTATTTTTTTTAGATGTTTGGTCAAGGTATGTGTACAGACAGCATGACCACAAATAACCAAATTTGTTGATTCCCAACTGCCATCTGCTTTCCTTTTTCTGATTGGAGAAATATATTGGACATAGTTCCCTGTTAGGAAATTGATTAATGTCTTTCAACGCTTTCATGAATAATTTTTTACAGACTGCAGTCTTACCTTTTTGGTTTTCCTTCAAGCCGTACTTGCCATTTTTCTTTCTATAAATGAAGATGCTATTTATCCCTTCCAAAGTATTTTCGATATTTTCGGAATAATCTTCATTGAAATCGCCTGACTTTAATGGACGCGGAATTGCTGCAGCAAAAAAAACAACATATTAATAATTATTGTTATTTATTATGTCATTAAATATTGAAGCTTCAAATTGTACCTTGATCCAACAATTCACAGCTTTCTTTCATTTCTTCAAGAACTGCATATCTGAATAAATCAATATCCATTAGATCGAAATCTCGCGTCACTTCCATTATCTGCTGCAGCAGCTCCATTTCAACATAAGCGAAGCTGTCAGGACTTTTCACTCCAATTTGGGCTGCAAGGGCGTAATAGTTCCAATCGTGTTGAATATCCGCGTCACTCCAGGATTTCAGGTATTTGACAATTCCTGCAGGAAGCTGATCGTGAAACTGTTGAAGATGGAGCTGCAGCTGCCGGTGAAGAATTTTTATTCTTGAGATCCTTGTTGATGGGATAAACGAGCAAATGGAGTTGAATACTACTCGGAAGTAAGTCTTAAGTTCTTCAGCGACTTTTTGGTCGTCAGTATAGACCTCCAAGGGAATTGCATCAGCCGGAAACGGCTTCATTCCATGAAGGAATAGTCTCCTGTAAGAGATAAATACAAAATTAACTGGAGCTATAATAGTCATTATAAAGAGTAGAAAAAATAATAACTTACCTAAATGAACAACATCTACTTTGACTTTCGTTGTAAATGCGACGATATAAGCCGCTCAGTCTTTTAGAAACTGTGTGTTGTGGATCGAAGCTTGAATAGCCGGATATTACCAGATTTTGAATCTTCCACGTTCCGTCTTCAGACTTTTTGCGAAGTGGAGCAACATATTGTCTGAACTTTCCTGCAATAAAACGTTTAAGTTAAAAAGATTTTTTAAACGTTAATTTTAGACTGCAGTCTTACCTAGTTTTCCGACTTCAATTCGGTAACCACCATCGTCTGCATTTTTGGATACATAAATCCGTGTTATCCCCAAGTCAGGATCTTTGAAACTTTCCATTTTGTTTTTAATCGCGGAGGCGCTATTTTATTGTTCTTTAATAAATGAATTCTAGATGCGAATGAGATATGCGCTAAATTTGAACTACATACGATTTGACAAAACCGACAAACGACAAACAACAGAAATCGTGATGCATTAGCTGCAGCTATTTTCTTTATAAATAATAAATGATTTTCTGAAATAATACCAAAAGTTGAATTATTAAGTAATTTTTGGAATCGTTTCCATTTTCACCAAATCTTGAGAAAAGAACAGAAAGGGGATGCTATATATATATATATCTGCATACTATTACTCTTTTTGTGGGAAATTTTCTAGTGGCACCGGATTTCCATGAAATATATCTGGAATCACGACAAGAAATCCAAATTCGCTTAGCTTGTCTGCAATATATTTTACATGCGGATGCAGTCCAAAAATATCGTAAATTGTGATAAGCATAATTTTTGTATCATTTGCATAAGGGCTTTGATACACGGTGAAATTCCCCAACTTAAACTCTTTTCCTTTGGCTGGGGGCACAGAAAGCTTGTCCGATTCTTTGAGCTGGGGATGCACAGGAAGAAAACCGTTTGTCTCATCTTTCTTGTCTTCTGGTATATCAACAATAAGTTTTATATTTGTAGGTGAATATTACTAGATATATTACCTTGTGTTGAATTTGTACATTTTCCCAAATATATATTGAGCAAGATTATTATCACTAGAATGCAATATTTGTGAACCATCATTGCTCTATGTTGACCACTTGCAGACTCTTTTTTGAAAACCATTTAAATTCAAACTGATTGTTGTAGACTACAACCTGTACTAACGTTATTTAATATTTATATGGTCGCCAATCTTGAATTGCGAAATAAGCAATTAGTTTTGAGAATTCATAAAGTGAAAACTTTCAGAATGCATATCTCATTAAAAATAAATTATGATAATTAATGTATCATGAATTTGTCTTCCTTACCTTTCATCAACATGATATGAAATAGAAGCATCAATACGAAAACTATTTATTTATCTGTATAAGTACTTCATCGAGTATTGAATGATAGGACTGACGAGCTTAAAATAATACTCAAATACCAACTGATTATAATATTTACCATCATATTATACTGGGCTGCTATTAGGTCTTGATTTGTTTAATTTAAACCTGAATTTATAAAGTATATCAAGTTTAACCTCCAAAACATAATAATTGAAAAATATAATAACTTAAAATATGGAGATATCCAATTTCCGTGATCCAACGTTTCTTCCTGCAACGTACAACCCCACTTTTCATGGAGAAATCGAAGGAAATCTGTTTCTGTCTAAAATGCCATACAGGGCATTGGGAAAAACAGGGCTCAATGTTTCTCTGTTGTCTTACGGGGGCAGCTCCCTTGGAAAATTTTATGGTGACGACATTAGTCAAAAGTCTATAGACGCAATTCGCAATTCTATCAAGTGCGGGGTAAATTACATTGATACCTCCCCTTGGTATGGAGATTCTGAATGTGTACTTGGTCAAGCATTAAAATCTGTACCAAGGGACACGTATTACATTGGGACTAAAGTGGGGAGAAATTTTACTCCTGGATGGGAAAATAGATTTGATTTTTCTCAATCTGCCGTCCTGAAAAATGTTGAAGATAGTCTCAGGCTTCTTGGAGTAGACTACGTCGATATCATTCAGGTGATAGATGTCTGGCTCAATAGAACTTACTTGTTTGGTTAAACACAAGTTAATTAATAATATATGAAACGCATACAGGTTCACGACTTGGAATTTTGTTTGGACCCACATATTATAATAAAAGAGACGCTACCGGCGTTGGAGTCTGTTGTTCGAGCTGGTAAAGCAAAATTTATAGGAATTACGGGATACGGTTTGGAAGTATTGAAGGAGACAATCGAAAAGTCACCTGTCCATGTGGACACAATATTGTCATACAGCCGAATGAATTTTCACGATACCACTCTCCTTGATTACGTACCATATTTTGAAGTAAGATTTCACATAAAAAAGTTAGTAAAAAGTCACTGCATTTTTTTTTCGTTGTAGTCCAAAAACGTGGGAATAATTAATGCTGCACCTGTTGCAATGGTATTTATATATTGTATTTATGTTTGCTGTATATTGTATTTGTATTTATATTTGCAATGGTATTTATATATGCAGGGTATGTATACTTCTCGTGGACCTCCGACATGGCATCCAGCAACAGATGAAATCAAAAATGTTGCAAAAATAGCCAACAAATATGTCCAAGATCAAGGGATACCAATTGAAGATGCTGCTCTAGGATTTGGGTTAAATCCAACAAATCTTTCTATTGCAACTACTTTAGTTTCAATGCCAAATGAAGATATTATGAAACAAAATTTAAGTGTAGTAACAACTCCGAGAACTTTAGAGGATAGAACACTTTATCAAAACATCATGGATATTTTCAAGAAGAATTTGAAAGGTCCGTGTTATTGGGAAGGGAAAGAAATTGAAGAGTATAAAACAGCCATGGGCAAAAAGTAATGTAATGTTGATAATCTACATATTTAATTTATCTTGCATGGGATATAATAAATCCAGAGTTTAATGCAAAACAACGGAAGTACATAATAATATGTACTTAATGTTTTTTTGTCAGAAATGCGAACATAAATACACTACACTATGATTTCATGTCATGCCAATTTATTGAATAGGATTAGCGAAGCCTTTTTGGTGTGATAAAATATTTTTTTGAACTCCATGCCAGTGGACATTGTGCCAAGCTTTGCTATATCGTTTATATAGTCCGTTCACCTCCATATGAAAATTGACTATTTCTAAACATGCCACTGGACAAAGTTTGATAGCACGATTAGTACGTAGACAATAAGTGTCTGAAAGTGGATCAATATTTCTTCTTCTTCTCTACTCATTTGAATGGCATTCATTTGATTTCTCCATAATATTCACCAAAGACTTGTTATAATTTACTGATCAAGATTAATTTACTAGTCTCTATAGTATAGAGTCTATTCTAAAGGAGCGTCTTTGTTTCGTTTGTATATTTACATTGAACTGTATGCAATCCTTATATATTTGTGCTTTACATATATATTGTTCAGCTCGAGTGTGGGTCTGTTATTTCGATTCACGAGGAAAGGATTTCCCCTTTGTCCAAAATAAGAGTGTTTTTATATAAATAGATCCACAATATAGTACACAGGGAAAAAATGTTGATAAAAGATCCTTAATTTTAGTTTTACATCTGTATATGCATATTGACAAATATTTTGCACCAAAATGACTTTAGTGTGCAATATTTAATTGATATAAGACAGGGAGAGTTATAAATTGTTGTTATTATTCCATGTATTTACTACTCAGCTTGATCGGCATTTGAGTTGATTACAAAAATAAGCTCCTCATAAATAGATATGTAATCTGTAATACTTGATTACAAAGTGAATCGAAGAAAACGTGCACATGAATAAGAAACGATTGTCTGTAATTTGTTTGTTATAAACAAGTGAAAGCAACTGGAATGCCGAAATTTCCCAAGCTTTCCAGCATTCCAAAGCCCCCAGTCCCTGCATGGTTATCCAACAATGAAAATAAAGCCAAAGGATATTCATACGTCAATGTTGTAAGCGCATTTTGTTAATTAGATTGCTTTAACCTTCGCTATTTACTTTGCTAATTGAATTAACTCATTCTATGTAGGTAATTCAAGTGTATCAATTGTATTCTTTCTGGTTTGATATTTACGACTTTGGTCACCATTTTTTGTATGGAATGATCTACTGTGGTGAGTCATTTGGAACATTTTCGGACATTAATTACATTAATACGAATCAAATTAATGTATTTTACTTGTTTTAGCGTTTGTAATTCTTCCCGTTGGTCTAGGATTTTTCCTATTGATTGCTGTACATAAGGTTCATTAAAACAAACATAATAAACAAGGATTACTTACTAATGGACAATTTTTTACAGAAACAAGTAAATCGGGTGGGGATTTGGTGGGCCTGCGAAATAGCACTATTGTTGCTAACAATAAATATGTTTATCGTCGGAGTGTATGGAATCAGTTGGAAAACCATGATAAATCTATTTCTTCATTCAGCCTTGCGAACTTATGGACTCAAAATAATTTATGATTACATGATATCTTTGGATTACGAAGTGGGAAACAGTATTAACAAAGTCAGTGTTACAAAGGAGGAAATGATTGATATTCCTCCAGACAATCAGTGGTCAGGCGAAGAAAAGCTATGAAATTAATGAAATTAACTATTTATTTCAAAAACATGCACTTAACAAAATACCTTTCAAAAATGCCATCACACAAATGATCTCAATATAGATATTTTAAACAAATATACGTCCATTTAGTTGTAGATTAAAACTGTAGTTTTGTCTAAGTTAGCATTATCTCAAAATTTATTTGAGATTTGAAATTTTATGAAATGTCGAGTACAAAAAACCAAATCTTGCCTCAAGATTATATTGGCCTGTTATTACCAGTGAATTTTTTCCATTATTTTTAAGTGTAGCTCATTTATTAGTCATACATACAAACTAGTCTGTGTATATAAATTTATATAATAGTTTGGTTATTGTTTAATGTTTTTGAATGAAAATAAATACCAAACTAATTAAATATCTTTACTATGTTAAGACTAAATTCTGGATCAGACACTGGATCAAATTCTGCATTGTTTTCTATGATTTTCTCGTTGAATATACTTCTTCAATATACTTTTTCAAGATACTGCTTCAAGAAACTCGTTAGTTGAAGCCATTTGGATTATTTTCTTGCCATTTCCAAGCATCAGCACCTGAAAGAATTTAATGCTAGGTATTCTCTCATTGATTTATTTACCAAATTCATACACATGTCACGAATGGACTTTTTTGCTTTCCAGTTCAATTCAGTTTCAGCTCTTTTGCAGTCAGCAAATGAAGAAGCTACATCCCCCTCTCTTCTGGAGACAAATTCGTAGGAAACTTTGCGACCCGAGGCTTTTTCAAATGCCTCCACTAATTCTAAAACAGAATTTCCGTTTCCTGTTCCCAAATTGTAAGGTCGCCATCCATGAAAATTAGGGTCAAGAGATTTTTTGACTGCAGCCACATGACCTTCAGCCAAGTCCATGACATGAATGTAATCTCTCACCCCTACAATAGATTATTTTAAAAAAAAATATTGCAATTTTATTGCAATTAAAAAAGTTACCTGTTCCATCTTTTGTTTCATAGTCTTTTCCATAAATCTGAAGGCAGGGTCGCTTTCCTACAGCAACTTGTGAAATATAAGGCATTAAATTATTTGGAATCCCACATGGATCTTCACCAATTTCTCCTGAAGAATGAGCTCCAACAGGATTAAAATAACGCAGCATTATTGCTTTCCAATCCTAAAATATTTCATATTCAGTTATTATTTAAAAATACAAAATATTTTTAATACCGGATCCGATAAGCAGACATCATGCATAATTTCCTCCATCATAAACTTTGTTTTCCCGTAAGGATTTGTACAATTACCGATTGGATGATTTTCATCTATGGGAAGGTATTGAGGATTACCATAAACAGTGGCAGAAGATGAAAACACTATGTTTTTGCAGTTATGTTTACACATCGCCTATGCAATTATCGAGTATATCTTTAAACCTAATTTTCAAATGATTAATTTGAACTTACATCTAATAAATTAATGCTCCCTGTTCCATTGTTTCTGTAATATCGCAGAGGAACTTTGCAAGATTCTCCGACAGCTTTTAAAGCCGCAAAGTGTATCACACAATCAAAAGGTCCCTTTGTTTCAAACAGTTGGCCAAGTTGTTCTTCATCCATCAAGTCCACAGAAAAAAAATCCACCGTTTTTCCTACAAGTTTCTCCACTCTTGCAAGACTTTCAGGCTTTCCTTTCTTCCCTGAAAAAAAAATTAAAAAATAACATTTATGCCATTTATTGTGTCCAAACCATTTGCTATAATGCTTAGTTTGTTACCCATCACTGCGTTGACCATGTTATCAATAACCACAACGTTGAAGTCATTTTGAAGCAGTTCAATAACTGTATGAGAACCAACGTAGCCTGCTCCACCAGTCACCAAGATTTTAGGCATTTCTATCCGGCTTATTTCACCAGTTTTCACTATTGTAGTTTATATATGTTAATTGCTGCTGATAGTCGTTGTAAAATGAGAATGTATGGTTCTGAGTGAATATCGGAGAATTGGCATGCCAATCTTCAGTGGTCAGTGTGATAAGTATGATATCAGTTGGTATCATGTTAAATAGATACAAATCAAAACAATGAAAGGCGACCCAATTACCACCAAGTTAAATTATTGATATGCTAAACAATGAGAAGCTGTCAAAACAGTCTCATATTTTTAATAACACTAATTTTCTCAGAGAACCGCATGGAGAAAGTGCACATGGATGATAAGAAATGTGCTGTGTGTTTTTCCAGGTATCCATTCCCGAATACCCGAAAAATATCCGGGCATTTTCGCAAAATGGATTTACTAGGAAAGGTTTTCATGAAAGACGCTATTTGAAAACCTGTTTTGCTATTTCGATAAATATTTTTATTGTTTCTAAAATTCAAATAAATTAAAAAATAAATACATTAGTAATATCCATAATTTGCAGGCACCTCAGCTCTTAAAACTTGTTGAGGTCCATATCCATAATTATTATCTAGGTCCAGAAACTGATTGTTATAACCGATGGCAGCAGCATTGGGTGGTGAGTGCTGGAAATGGCTGGGAACACCCTTATTGGGCACCAAGACTTGTGGCTGCTGAGGCCCAGGATAACTTAGAACAGCAGTGTGGGGTAAAACTTTTGGGGATTCTAAAACCACGCCCCCTTGAATTTGTTGTTGAATTGGAGGATAATACCCCGAAATTCCATGATCATGTACCTGAACGGGCTGGATATAAGATTTTTGTGGTTGGATTGGATAAATATGTTGAGGGACCACTGGGACAAGTCCGGTACTAGCAGTTTGATGAACATGTTTATGATGAAATGGACCACTTTCTTGAACAGAATATTCATATGCCAGAGGATTTTGATCTACTTTGACCTTCGCAATGGAAAATTGAGGCTGATGGCTTTGATGTGGATGATATTTGTTTCCATATCCTGCTGTAACGTATCCGTAGGAAAACTGGTATGGAAATTTTTGTGCGTAAATTTGATGTCCATATCCATAATAATCTTCTCCGGAGGGGTAAATTATTCCAGGCTGGGCAACAACAATAAAGACAACTTGTGCCAATATAAAAATACCGAAATTAATGTTTAGACTGGATAAAACCATCTTGGCCACAATATAAAGGAAATTATTGTTTTCAAGAAGAATGTGATGCTACAATGTGAAGAGCACAAAACAATGTGAATTAAAATGCAAACGCATAATATGAAATCAAGCGTCACAGGAAATGAAATGAACTTGAGACGTGGATTACAAAAGGAAACACTGATAGGAAATCTTAATTGCTCAAATTAAAGTACTTGCATTCGTCTTTCTGTATATTATGTGAATTTTTTCAATGTTTTACAGAAATATTAAGATTCAAGCAATTTATTAATTAACCCTGATCACTTTTAATACCAGTTTTGTGTACTTAAATGTAATGTATACAAGGATCCTTATTTATTAGTCGACTAATAAACTTCCCAGTGCTCAAGGTAAGAAATTTTCCGTGAACAAATTGTAGCCTTCATTTCAGTTTTTATTTTATGTACCAAATAAATGGAGCAACTTATTCTGAATACTATGCATTCAGTTTGTGGTATTAAACGTAAAAAACTTTATTAATATTATTGTGATTCGAATATATGTTGGCATATTAAACAAAGAACATGGGTCAACTGTAGTTATGTTCGAGATGGTAATACACTTTATGCATTTCTTCATTTTGATCCAAGAATGACTTCCACAAGATGGGAAATTCAGAACGAATTGCAACACTTGTAGATCCCTTTCGGTGGCCCAAAAGCCATTCTACAAATTCAGAGCCCAGCATCTAAAATTATATATTCCAATCTAAAGTAATTTAACTCAATTCATAAAAAATCTTGATTATCATACCGTCCAATTCAATTTGTAAGAATCTGAAAACCCGATCCAAGTTTGAATTTCGGAAATACGTTTTGCAACTTTCTTTTTCTTTTCTCCCAAAGAAGAAACCTCTTTTTGAGAACAAAAGTGACAGCTCTTCTCCCTTATTGCTCGAAGAATTATGTACCATGCCGTTTTCTTTTTTAGAATGCCAATAACATTTTTATTCTCGTCCACAAAATATAAAACTCTTCCCTCGTAAGCAAACTCCGAACGAACCTTGCAAGTGTACATATAATATTTATTTACTTTCGCAACAATAATTATTATTATTGACAATGCATACCTTTGCCATGTATTTTTCTGCTTCGGAAGCGTCAATTATTTCGTAATCTACAGTAATAAGACCAAAATCTCGAGCTTCCATTATTGCTATTTCTGGTGATTTTTGACATAGCGTATCTGAATCTCCAATTAATTTATATGAAGTCCAACATATAAACCTATGATAAATATTTCTTCAATAGCCACATTGTATAATGATTAGATGATATATTATTAGTATAATTAACGTACTGCAATTGAGGATGACTCAAATGGCTCAAATTTTCAACATGTTGGTAGTTTGGACATAATATCTCGTTAACCATTGTATATTTTCCATTTTGAAGAAACTCTATAAATTTTTTTGTGGAATGTAGAGAATTGTCACATTTTTCCATTATTTGACGAAAGAATGTTTCTGCAACTGTTTTTGCTACCATATATCTCCCGTCTATGTACTTTTCAATTTCATCTGCAGCAAAGCAAAAGATTATACATATAAAATCAGAAAAAGTATAAACCTAAGATTTTAAAACATTTGACATAAAATCAAATTGTAACCTTTTGTCTTTACAAGTAAATGAACATTTTTGGAGCCTAGACAGAAATAATCTTGACCAAACAATTTTCTAGAGCTGATGTGAGCTGCTTCACCATTTGCTTTCTTTGTACAAACTACTTTATTTGCGGCAGCAATGTCCTAAAAGTACCAATAATTAATATTTAATTATTAGCAAATTTTTACAAGGCAATTTAACAGTCATCAACCTGAATGAAATAATTCTGCCACATATTCTGATATCCAGGAGAATCATCCTCATCTCCCATCCCTCCAGAAAATTTCTTTAAAGCAAAAACTATGAAAATGTACCAAATTTGTTTGGTTTTCTTATGCTGCAGCTCCAAGACACAATTTCCTCTGGCCACCTATTAGATCAATTTCATTTATTGTCTATAGCATTATAATAATTCAAAGTAGACCTTATCTCGTAGGTTTTTATGTGTTCCATATAATTTATCGTCTGGTCCCTTTCCAAATACTTTAACATCGATAAGTATCCCTTTTATGGCAGGAGGTAATATTCCATCAGGTACTTCGCTTTCTATGCATTTTACGTTTTGGTTTGACCGACACCATTTAAGCCACCTTTGAAATGTTGAAACAAAATTAATTTATTTGAATTTTTATATTTTTTATTGAAATTATTTAGAGAATTACTCTTTGGCGAATTCCGACTCTTCATTGTCAATTTGAACATGTAACTGATACTCGTCATTTTCCATTATTATTATTAGATGTTTTTATTAGAAGAAGCAATTACTTTGCTTTGCAACTATCTGTACAAAACTAAACTTTTGCTGCAATACTTGCATATAAATATATACGTTTTATTGGAAACAAAGTGATGCAAGTTGTCTGTCTGATTTCAAGTTGCTTGATTTCACCACCGGTGCAATTTCTTCAAATGGCTAAGAATTTGTTACTACGAATTCTACAAACGTTTTTGTACAAATTCGTGGAATTATGTAATACTGATGCTATAATATGAATTAACATGGTCAGTCGTTTTCACAGACTGGCAGCTGAACTTTTTACATGCAACGCTTTTGACTGTAGCGTTAAAAGGTTCCGAGTTTTTCCAGCAGCTTTATAAGTATATACTACTTGTTGTATGCAATAGTAAATCATCGGCAAAAAATGCATGCCATATTTGCCACAATGGAAATGGATCTTATATTTCATATTGAAAATCAATGTTTAAAAAATTTAAATGGTTACAACCTATTTTTGTTAAAACCTCCGTCACAATTTATTAAAGCAATTCTCGTTTTTTTTCATAAATATACAGGTAAATTCACAATTCTTGAAATAGGTACAAAAATGTTTAATATAAATAAAACTCAATTAAAATATTGTATACAACAACAATACAGAACAATAAATATATAAATGACTTGTCTAAAGATAATAAATAAATCAGTCTAGTTTTTGTAAGCAACTTGAAACAAAACTGTTAAAACATTGCAAAAATATAAAAATGCAATGCTGCTCATTGTTGACAAAAATTAAAATTAAACATGTAACAAAGTTTATTACGAACAAATAACATTTGTGAATATCAGAGACGGTTTTGAGGGATTCATGCAGGTTAACATTCATTATTCTATATATGATCATACACAGGAATCAGCCTTCGAACAATAACAATCTGACTGAGGTAGAAATTTCTGAGTTCCTTTTCTTCCAACAAGTTTTTTTTAAATGGTGGGTCTTACAAAACTGAATACAATATACATACATAAATACTATAAACCCAAGTACATTTTTTCTAAACAATAATTGGAGTTTCCTTCGCGTAATGATGATAATGATGGTGAATATGTGAATGTATGTGATGATGTTCATGTTTTTTCATAGCAGGTGGGCTTTCTACTTGAGGATCATTTGGATTAAGAATCTTCCTTTTGGAAAATCTTTTATCGCCACCAATATTTTCCCTTTCCAGCCAACTAATGACCTGGGCCATAGCTCGGGCATGTTCCACTTCTCTGTTTCTGTGTTTCAATTGATGAGGGGATGCGGAATTGGTTACATTTGTGTTTTTGTTTCTTGGAGAAAGATGTTGGTTTACGGTGCATGAAGTTTGTTGCTCATTTACGCACTCTTCATGATGACCATTGACAATATTATTCACATGATTGTTGCAGCAGGGTCTATTGGGAAATTGCACCGGGGGAGAAAGTTGCTGTTGATGTTGTTGGGTCACTAGCTGGTCACGGTCTCCTTTCAAATGATATCGAAAGATGTTTTGACTAATATCATGGGATTTTGATCTATGATGACCATGTTTTTTACAACAGTGATTTCCGTGACTGACTACTTTTGCATTGTTGTGACAATCGTGCACCTTCATCCCAAAACTAATGGGATGTCTATTGCACCCAATATTGTTGTTATTTTGAGTAATATCCGCAAGCTTTTGTTTCCAAAAGTTTTCATTTCTAAATAGTGACATGGGGTCATTGAGGTGGTTGCTGTGTTGATGATGAGTATGTTCATGTCTGCAGCAAGGTGACACGTTATTCTTTTCCATGTTTGCTTGAATAATGTCAATTAATTCGGGTCGGTGAAAGGAACATGTTCTCTCTCTCCATTTCTTACGATTCCTTATAGGTGAAGCACTGCAATCTCTAAATACTTCAGGGGAAAAATTTCTACATCCGCGACAACCAGGAGGAAGTCGAACAGAACTGAATTTTGGCTTTTCTGAAGGACAGAATCTATCTTTGAATTCTTTGTCCTTCCTTCCAGATCTTTCTCCTTTGTGAAGATTTTCTTGGATTGTCACATTCACATTGTTTCTTGTAACTTTGGATTTTGCTTCCTCTACGGCGGAAGCTGAGGACGTGTTGCCCATTGGACTGGATTCAGGCAAGTTGATGTTGTTATTATTGTTGTTATTATTATTTGTGCTACTATTGTTGTTGATATTATTTTCTAATTCGTCGCTGTTTGCTTCGGGTTCAGAGTTTGACTTTTCTGGAGAGACTGTCAATTTGACCTTTATGGTTTTCTTGCCACCGTGAGGTACTTTAATTGAATCATTCACCGCCCCATAAATACTTCGAACCAGTCCTGCGACATCCTAAGGAGGAAATTCAATTTATTAGACTTGTGACCATAAATATATGGCATGTTTACACAAAGTGAGGTAGTTGACTTACATCTTTGGTTATTTTCCCATATCCATCCAAGTCGTAAAATGTAAATGAGAATTCCTTTTTCTCCTCACCAGACTCGATTCCTTCTACTTGAACATCGCATTCAAAGTCCTGCATAAACCAAAAACCACAAATAGTTAATATTTTAAGCAGTTTCATTTGTTTTGCTTTTGCATCTATAAAGACTATTCTACATGTCATCCAAATATTTATTAGAGTTTAAATTACACCCTGTTGCAAACACCTTGACCCTAAACCGTGGCCGGATTTTTTTCCCTAACAAAGTCATAAAATTTCCACACTTTTCGGCCACGTTATTTGACATTTCAATGCGATATGCGGTATGTTTCATCTCAATTTAACAATCGATAATTAAAATTTCTGTCGCCGACTACACCAAAATGCCGGTTTCTTTAAGCAAATGTTGCGATAAATCATTCATTCATTAATGAGTCGTAATATATAAAATATCAAAATTAAACAAGGCATAGTTAAAATTTTAATGCGGTGATCTCCTAATATTTCATATTGTAACTAACCTCAGCTTTACAAGAAAGCTTCTTAAAAGGTTCAACGCACTTTCAACAAGTCTCATTTCATTCAGGTGTGCTCTTGCAATATAATCCATAAGCACACATTTCCCTTCCATGTAATTATATGCATTCCAATAACTTGTTGTTTTTTGGTATTTTATTTGCAAACCAAGTTCGTGATTAGCTAAATAATTTATGATGATACATACACAGAGATGAGATTTGATTGTTCTCACCTCAAATTTAACTTGAGGGGTCTCAAATTCTTGATGATTATCCTCTTGCTCGTTTTCTGAGCAACTTGATGAGATCAGGCAAGGATTGACATGAGCTCCGTTGTTGTAGCTTGATGTTGTTGAACCATCCTCTTTCACCAAATCCTCAGTGTCCGACCTTCTTCCGTCGCTAAAATTGGAGCCCAACACTGTGAACAAAAAAGAGGAAATTTAATTTAACTCATACTGAAATTTTAAGTTCTTAGAATTGCGCATCAAATTCCAATAGAAAAGTGCATGTTCATTCTGATCTTTGTCTAAATAGTAGGCTTGTTTGTGTTCAAGCCTCCTTGCTATTGAATTTGGTGGAAAAGGAGCCCACACAATAAGAAAAAGCTGCCATTACAAGTTTTACAACAATTATCACAACCTCCTCTGGGTGCACAAAAGATGAGACAAGAAGAAATATGAAGCCAGAGAGTTTCTCGCAATACCTACTTATTAACCATTTTTCCATTTTCAATGGAACACACCTCGAATTAGTTTAGATGCAGTAGTTTCAACTTTAAGCCTCTCGACAGCTGACACGACAGTTTGTGATGAGGCTGGCCTCATATCTTTCAAATCTATACCGTCTCCATAAGATGGAAGAGCATTGTTGAGCGAAATGAGAAAAGCCAACAAAAAATGGAAAAGGTCCACGGAATGGCATACCAAAAGTACCAAAACCCATCCACCGTTCAAGGCAAGCATCTTCGTCTTTGAAACTTGTTGTATTTGTATTAGTCTATGCAAGTATTAGGGAATGAATGAATGAGCTTGTACGATGAAACTTTGGAATGCAGTAACGTTCTTTGTTACTCATCCGAATGACTACCTGTCCTTGTAATACAACCACCATAATAATAGATGATAAAAGATCTCTTCAAGCCTTACTTAAATTCTACTGGAAAAATTTGAGCCAAAGATCCGTCCACAGATTTTGATTTTAATATCTCCATAAACGATTCTCAACATTTCTTATTTACTACAGTATAACCAAACTCTGTATTCTGTATTATTGCCCTACCCCATTTATGTGCGATAACAATAACAATGCTAACAAACTAAATAATGGCTTCCCATTCAAAATGCACTGTTTCCAACTTCTGGATTAGTAAATTCTAGTTCATGAACGAATCATGTTAGAAGTGTTAAAAGTAAAGGAATGCAAAAGAAACAAAATTATTACAGAATTTTCTGCTAGTGTTTTTTGATACACGCTCTGTTCGTTAATTCGTTGAAATGAAATAAAAAATCTGTCCATCAACTGAGAAAACATGTTACATCAATTTATATCTAAAGAAGAATGATAAAGTTGCAATCAATCTAGAGCCGACTGAAGAGAATTGTAAAAAATGAAAGTGTACAAGTTGAGAATAGTATGGAATGAAATGAATGTCTTTGTAAAATTGTCTGAACGCCGACATTGCATTTATGTACAAGTCTCTTGCTTGATTCTGATTTGCAAGTTTAATGGAGCTCATTGAAAAGTATTTATTCAAACCGCTTAACTTGTTAACTGGCAAAAGCCAAACTACTTTAACCAAGAACAGAAATGGGAGTGATGTAATAATAATTTAAGTAAGTTGGTGGAGTGAAATGGAATCTGTAATTACAAACACTGACATCATCATTGTCAACATGGAAAAAGATAAAATTACTACATTATATGCCCTTAAAAGAGTTTGTATGCAATGCTCCGTGTTTTAAAGTGTAAACAAAAAACAATAAAGTGCTGTTAAGGTTAGAGTCACTTATACATTTTCCTAGGATTAAATAATACGCTTCTCAATTTTCATTTTCTTGGTAATTGAGACCACATGCATATGCCAAAGGTTTATCCACGCTACATTCCACATACGGATGTGACTGTTATTAGCCAAGTGTAAATAGTTAATCCGTTCATGTGGATGAAAAGGTGCCGACAAGAGCAACTTTGAGAAAAAATCCATAACCACTCTATCCAGCCAAAACAACGGATGAACGGACGACGAAAGAAATATCTTTAGTTATAAGTATAATGCGTCAGGTGTTTTTACATGGTCTCAAAGTAAAAATACTCTACAAAAATTGTCAGAATGACCAGACATCTAGCAACATGTATTTTATATACGACACGCAATATTACGGAAAGAAAATATGAGCAAGTCAACATTGAATTTTTGTCGGCTATTGAAAAGAAAATATCTAAGGAAAGGGTTGACTTGATTATCAATCCTGTTTGTGGTGGACATGCAGAAGAAAAGTGGAGGAATAGGAACATTAGGAACAGTGGATGTGTTTGAAAGAAGCAGAGGCAGGGAGGGATTTAGTATTTAGTTAGAGGTTCAGTGAGGGTGCATTAGAACGACGTGTATGATATAAATGATGGGTATGTCGGCGAGCCAGAAAAGAAGCCTCAAGGACTCCTTTGATCTTTTGCCGACATCAATTGACTGCGTTGGGGACGTCGCAAGTATAAAATCTAAGCCCAAGAAGAAAGAGCTGACTGGTCGAGTCAACTTTTTACACAAAAGCTTTAATATTCTGTGCACAAGATATTATTACCTCTTTACAGCCACACCGTTTTTATGCATTTTAAACTCGTTGCATTCTCTCAATTTATATTTGCCTATTCCATCCACTCCTATTATTATTGTTACGATATAAAACGCGATTTATCCACTAATTTTTTCCACCTCTTTTGAAGGTGACTTTAATCTGCCTCCTTTGATCTCAAAACTAAATAGCTTTAGGCTGGATATATATGGCGTAAAGCAAGCAAATTTGTGTTGTTGTTACAATGTGTACAAATATATGCACGTCAGCCAATGAATGTATGGCTTACCCACTAATAATAGCCCAATTAAATCTGTAATAAATGTTCTCTATTATCGTAATAATAATAATAATAAGTTTATTAATATATGCAGCACAATTATTATTAGCATGATAATCGAATATATCAACCGAAGGAAATGTGATCAACATTATTGAATGGGAACTCACCAGTCATCGTTTTATACGAACATCCACCAACATGAAATTTCGTTTTGCACCACTTAACAAACTGCGTAGCCATACTGTTTTAAGCTACACCTTCGAAGAAGACAATAACAACAAGTGGAAGTCATAAGTCAAAAAACGCTGGCTTTTCCGTTATTGTCCTAAACATTTTCATTTTCTTGTTTTTCTTGGGCTGTTGTAAATGCCATGAGGGAATAATAAAACAATAAACATAAAGTTGCAATTTTGAGATAGAATATTAAATCCTTTGTTTGATTACGACCGACAGCTAGGTCGGTTCGGTATGGGTGGTGATGATTACAGGCAGAGGATGATGATAAGCGGAGGGTTAATGATTGCAAAGAGAGATCACCCTGTTTCTATTTTCATCAGCAAAACTATAAAACTTATTCACTTGAGTTATTAATTTGCATGGAGTAAAACTTTTAGCCCATAAACTGCTGGGCAATTAACTTTTTTTATTCATCTTGAGTCATTAAAGTTAATGAGATGGGATAATTGGCTTAATCTTTTAGAACTCGAAGAGTAAAAGCTCAATCAAGTATTTGTATATTTTGTATACTGATTAGCTATTTCACTGAAGAAGATGAAAACAACATTTGATTGGTATCCCATAAGAAGAGAATTGGCTTGTTGAGGAGTTTGAATAATATTATTGAGTTGATAACCGGCAGAGTATTATATTATTACATGAATGAGAGAACAGAGAGACCGACAAATCTTACGTCACATTAGCATTCAGAACAAGCCCACTGCGGCTCTCTCATATCTTTTTGCATGTCTGAATAAACAGGTATATGTTGTCTATCTCATCTCTCCGATATTTGTACAATAAACACGTACCATGCATTTCACAACTAGCACAAGATTTTTTTACACCGTTTATGTATATATAAAATCAGTTTCAAACTCTTCTTTTATATATCCCCCAGAATTGTAAAACAGTGCAGTGGAGGGAGCAGTCGGCTTATTTTACATGGACTCAAAGACAACGAGTTCAAAGTTCTACGGAAAACGAGATTTACTTTAAGCTGAAGCAACAGTCACACAGTTCTGCCAGATTCCCAAAATTTCAGTTTAAACACTAAACACATCAAAGACAGTCTTTCATGTCAATTCTCTAAACCAATGTTGCTCCAATCAATATTAATTAAACTATGGATTTGGATTTAACAATTTCCTTTTGTGTAGTCTTGTAAAATTTCTCTCGCTCAATCCGATATCCAATCCAAAACAATGAATGATACTGATTCCCTTTTATCTTGAGTTATAGAGTATTTATTTATTTATTTGTTGGATAATGAAATTTGTTATCAGCCAGCATATGTATATATAAGCTGCACATCCTGCACTCATGTCAGAAACGAAAACAGAAATGCCACCGGAAGACAATTACACAAAATCCCAAGAAATGATAACTCTCTAACACACAGAGAGAGATCTCACAAATCCTTCGTCAAATAGTTTCCGTTAACTCTGCCACTGATAAGAATAATGGATGGGAGATATATTTCTAGTACAACTCTGTTTCACGTCTCACAGCTAAAACTGATTTTCCCAATTTCCTTATATTTTTTATTCCGAAACTCTCTGCAATGATGCAATTATAAACTTGAGGCTAACTTTTGCTGCAAACACTCATTTGCTTGAGAGAAATGCACAAAACTCATTAAATGCCAAACAAGTGTTAAAGTAGTAGTAGCTTGTTGGCAGTGTGAAACAAAACTGAAGTTAACGCAAAGGTTGCTTTTCCACCCAGTGAATTAAAGGGTTTGGTTGTTGAACATTTAGTTGCTTATGCTGTACCACCATTATAAACGGTATACACGAAGAACCACTCTTTTTCTAATGCACCAATGCAATGTTCGTAGTTTGTTATTATTATCCAAGCCCAAGTTAAGCCGGCACGGAATCATGACATGCTTATGATTTTACTTCTTCACGAAACGAATCCCTCTCTATTCATTCCCAAAGATTTCATGTTATAAAACCTCGGGATAAGTTTTAAAGACGAACGAACGAAACAAACGTGCATTGTATATATATATATATATGCTTTATGTATGTATATACACACACATTCACACGCATAAACATTATATAAGGATTTTCTTAAGGCGTCCTACATACATATATACCAAAGTCTTTCTTAACTTGAACCCCGAAGGCTTTCGTGCTCATAAAAAGTTGGACAGGAGGTCGTTTTTGTGCATCCAGCCCATACTACCAGCATCAAGATGAAGAAGAAGGGTCGGTCGTTGCCACATGTCTTGGTAAGAGAATCTTGTTGGCTTCTCGAGATTTGGATTTCGACAACAATGGAAGGGAGGGCTTCCATCCCTTGGACTTATGGCTGACACACAATGCAGAGATTAGTGGTGCGAGGTCCAACCATATTCACCCAAGATGAAAGGAACAGAAAAATTGCAGTTAAAAGGAGCCCTTTGAGGGTACCGGCTTTTCCATTATCAACCCCGCCAGCTAGGACTAGCGACTAACCTTTATAAATACCTATAACCTATCCTTCAACCCTCTAAATAATATCTTTTAAGCAGCAATAATAAGAAGCAAGTTACAAAGTTTTGGTGCCCTCCTCGTTTCTTCTTAAATTTCCAGATACAAATAAGTAACCTTTGCTTCGAATACTTATACTTAGATGAATCTGTTGCCTGCTGCTGTCTTGCATACCCTGGACCAAAGAATCCTCAAAGTTGCCGACAGCGAATTAAAGCATTTCTATTTTTCCCGTACAAACCTCTTATCACTAGAATGATAAAAACAATAAATTCCCTTTGTTAACTCCGCTTCTCTCTTGATCAGACAACACCAAACAATAAACTTGAGCCATGTTTTAATATCACATCACATTTTTCATCTCATGCTCTCAAGTGTCATAAAATGTGCACATTTTACCTTTCGCAGCAACATGTTAGTAGTGCACTCCACCCTCCTAAATACTTTCTTTGCATCTCACTACCTTGTTGGTTCCCATTTAAAAAAAATCCCAACAGCTAGCTCAAAATTGTTACACTTTTGTCCATCTCATGCATATTTTTATTCGGTAGAGTAAGTGGTTTTTAGAGATGCACGCCTGGATGGTAGGTGATCTAATGATTACACTCATTCGGCACTAATATACCAGAGTTCCAATTGCAGACATAGAACGGGGAGCTTTTAAGGAATTTGATCCTTGGTTAAGACGTGTACCCAAGGGTGGTTAGGGTAAAATCTTGAAATCTGGACCCCATATATCATTTACAGAGTGGAAAAAGAATAATAAACCAGAAGGAGTAGTTCCTTGCCTAATATTCTCCTATTTTCCTCACTAAATGAGAGTTTCACAGAATTGGGAATTTAACTGCTCAACCGTTAAAGGGAAGTTTCACTGGATGTCCAAAAATTGAGGCACAAAGAAAGACCATCCATTAAATAGCAAGTCATAGTCGCATTCCAAAGCACAAAAGAATTTGAAAAAGTACAACAAACAAGAACAAAACCCACAAAACAAGGCTTTCGTGCATTTTGTGTAATCCATTTATTTATTTGGGTTAACAAATCAGCGGTGGCCGGTGCAAACTCTTGGAAACATTTGAGACATTATATTATATTATAAGCAAAGATCATACAGGAGATGAGATTCATAGATAATTGATGATGAATGTTAGTTCCATACACATTTCAGTAACCGTGTTTTTGTGATTTTTATCCAAATACTATACAAAGAAAACTAATTTCCATCCATCAATTCTCATGTCTCAAATGTCAAAAGTCAACGTTGACGAAAATTGTGCACAACAAAAGAGTAAGTGTATAAGGTATTATATGCGAGTTTGCTGTTAAATCTCATTTTGATCCTAGTCACATTTTAAATTGGCATTGGAAATTTCATAAGCCAATAAGCTTGTGAGTTTTCGTCTCTTGTTAATGTGGACAAATATCAAGACCACCAAGTTATGTATTTAAGACGATGAGACGAATATTGGCTTTAAGTATGTATATTATACATTGTATAAGGGTATATAGTTGGTGGTAGTTTACAATAGTAAAACTTTATCTCCGGGTTGTCTCCGTCTCACTTTGCTTCTTATCCAGATTGGTAGCCACTAGGTCCAGTCATTTTCAGATAGCAGAACTATTTCTGTCTATTCCTTCGTCTCACTTAAAATTGGATTACCGGAATCCTCGTAGCGCTATGTCTAATACACAGGAAACAAATGATTACGGAAGTGTCATTAACCAAACTCTGGAGCCACTGCATTCCTCGAAATGCCTCGAATCTATCGAAAATGAATACATATTTATATACTTAGTACCTATACACTACCTGCTGCTGCTTTTTCTTAATCCTTGAAAACAATAGTCAATAGTTCCCTCATTATAGGTCTCTTGGCTGTTTCAATTCACAGAATTTAGTTTGCCTTGCTAAACAACTTTAGGTCACCAAATATTTAAATGGTATGCCGACACTCTAATCTGCTTACCAAGCAAAGTAAAAGGGATGAGACAGATTTGTCAATTTCTGCTTTGTTTATTTATATGCAAAAACTAAACACTTCGTTGTTCAATCCCAAATAATCCTTTTCAAATTATGAAAATGTGTCAGCCGATAGGATGGCTTATCTTGTCGGCAACTTTAGTAGCGCATTAAATTGGCGACTGCACTGCTACAAGATAGGCTTCAATTGTCCAGCTTCAATAAATAAATTTTATCAGCTTTATAGTTATGTATATATGTATATAGCCAATAACTCATCTTTTTAGTCAGTCGGTTGCTGACATTGGAGTTTAATATTTACACAAACTCAAGTAAGAATAGAAATAGAAACAAATTTGCATGAAACGTGATCTTGTTTAATTGCCGCAGGTGCTGATCTGACTAATCATGTTGACAATGAAGATGTGTAAAACAACTATTAAGATGCGCGTCTCATGAATTTATAACTTGTCTTAATTTGTAGCATCTGGTTTAAAAAGTACCGTCAAATAAAATCTATTTTGTGCTTCGAACTATTTCTAGTAGAAGCAAAGAGTTTTTCCTTACTAAATCTAAATTCATGTTGGCCATAAAAATGTTTTCATGTATTCAAATGAACTCAATGCAATTATTCATCAAAAGACCACCAAGGAGAAAAGATGCTTTAAAATCCTCTGTGTGGGGTTTATTTACGTGATTTTTACACAGAAGTGGAAGAAACGCATTCTACGTTTTTATGAACATTAAAATCAAAGCAGTCGCTTATGTAATTGGTAGAAATGCACTATCATGTGCAATATTGGATGAAATATGCAGAAGCATTTGTGCCGTATCCGGAATAAATTCCATTAAAAAATCTGACTCAAGATTTAAAACTAGCAATTTAAAATAGTCAAATGCACAGCAATTGACTTGGCAGGTGGTCCTAAAAAGAGTTTATATAAATATCACTTTATTTCATCGCTGTTTTGATAAGTATCATCAATAAGGCTAATTTTGTCATTGAATATGCGTGAAGTATGGGAAAAAGAGTTTAATAAAATGCAAGATGGGTTGTTGTACATGTACTAAAATATTAGTTTGGAAATGATCAAATGGACCGACCTTCCACTTGATTATTATTGGTATTGCTGTAGTATAGTATAGATTATTGAAATGAAAAACATTATAATATAAATTGAGTCAAGAAGCTGTTTAGTGATACACAATGAACAAATTGAAGACAATCAGAGGTTTGATTGATATTCAAAGATGGGAGAGGAGGAAAAGCATAATGCAATTAGAGGACTACACTCACCAACAAAAGCTTATTTTCTGTTATGCTTGATTTCCACGTGGAGAATTGCTTATAATTTGGTTTGAGTTGAAAGAAGACGAACATTACATTGTAAATTAGTTAAGGTTCCTTTTCTTTATGCACCCCAACAACTCTCTAGTGTCCACTTATTCTCTTAAGTGCCCAAAGATACCCAATATTACATCTCGCTGATGACTATGAATTGCTTTTAGAGCGTACATGTTGAAGGTAGGTATTGCTTGTTGTGGCTAGCTCTCTTCTCTTTTAGTTTGGCTACAAATATTGCTTTATAGTGTCCGAACGAGAAATAGAAGCTACGCAATGTACAAGCCAACCACTAATTTTGACCACCTGTCGGTCCCTAAGTCTCTTGAGATACAGAACAGCGGCACATCAAAGATAACTAACAAAGAATTTTTTGTCCAAGACTCATCAGATCTCTGCTCAAAGATGTGCTCGAAAAGAAGAGTTGAGAAAAAGAATGCTACAAAGAAAAGTCTCCCTTGTTTCCTACATTCGGTATTCATCGTGATGGAGAAGTTAACTCGTACAAAGAAACTGAAAATTGTTTGAGCCCCGTTGTCTCTAAAAGAATATACGCCAAGGGATGGTTTCAAGTCATCATCAAACTTCTTTTTTCTCTTTTCGGCTCAATAAAACTCTTACACCTTTCAAAGGAACAGAGATTCAAAGGTGAAAAATAAACTGGTACCACTACTACCTACATATTACATCTCTGCCACTATTTAAAACGAATATTATGTAAGTCTGTTGTTCAAATTCACTTTTAGGAAAGTAAGAGGCCTTTATATCTTATATATGTATATTATAAAATGTTTTAAGCGTCCTGCCGCTTTGCTTTGCTTGCTGCCTCGCAGGCTTTTTGTCATATCTTTGTCAAGATCGCTTTGCTCATCTGAGACTGTTGTGCGGCTTGGCCAACTTGTCTCAAATCTTGGACTTTTAATTTAAATCTTAATACTATCTATCACCGTTAATATTTTGTCCAGCAGGGAATTACTTTTTGCTTCTATTTTCCAAGTACTTTATGACATAATGCGTTTCCTCTGAAAATGATATCCATTTCCTTTGCACACACCGACAAAGTCCTCTAATGGCAAGTGGTCTGAATAAATGTCTTATGCAGAAAATGTACTTTCCTTGTAATCTTTTACCGACGCCGCAAGGAAATGACGGTGCGATGTTAAAATTATCCCGACATTATTAACTTAATCCTGTAATATATATCAAAACTGCCACTCCCGACATCATTACTTATACAACTTTTAAAAGCAAGAGAGAAACTCTTATAAAATTCGATCAGCTCTTATTTGAATGGAAGATTTAACTCACGTTTCTTCTACTTATAATAATTATAGTACATTATGAACTTTCAGAATTCAGATTAGTACCAAAGTTGAGAACGCACCATTTTTGCAGTTGCATGCTATTGGCAAGATTCCAGTTTCAACTTTTATTCTACGCACTGCCGACAGATTTAGAGAGTGACTTATTTTTGGAATATAAATTGTAACCTAATGAGACTTTATGACTTGAGACAAAATCTCATTTACACTCTGTCCATAAAAATGCTCAAGTTTCATTCTATTCATTCTAAATTGAACATGCTTCGACTATATACTTTTCATTTAATACTCATTTTTATAATGATTGTATACTGCTCATTATTATAAAAAGGGGAGAAAGAGAATAAAGCCAATAAATGTACACCAAGGATAAATTACATGAGCTTCAGACAGAAATTAGTGTTTCCAACCTGTCCAAAATTTATGAAATGGATCAACCCACAGGCATTTAAAGTTCTCTTTTTAGTTTCCGCCAAGTTTTTGACTAATGATTCCTTTGTGATTCGGCAGAATGGCTTTGTGGTAGGAGCTATTTCAGAATTGGAACTCTTTCATTATCCCTGCGAGAGCTCTTCACTTCACACCTTCGATTATCCATAATAAGCTAAAGGTGCACTTGTTGTAATTGCATGTACAAGAACTTTTAAATCTCTCACACCGATTATTGCGGCTTGATGCTGGGTTATAAAAAAAGAGAAATGTTTTTGGAATATTAAATACATGTGAAGAAGAGCCTATATTGTATAGATCAAAGATCCCGATAGAGAAATGATGTAGCACCTAGCCTGTAATTAAGTTCAACACCACCCAGAACATTTGGATATCTCATGCCGACCCTCCTTGTGATTAACACTACCTCCGAATAAATTTACAAATGCCATCCAAGAAAAGAACATTTAATGGTTGTGTAATTGCAAAATTGACAACAAAAGCTACCGCAAACCATTAGAAGCTAGAGAAAGTAGGAGTTAACTCAGAAAAGAAGAATGATGAGTGTTGGTAATTACTGACCGCAATCGTAATTGTACCAAACTGCTTCTCGCTTTTATGCAGGCCATGAATGTGTTTGTACGTGTGCACCAAGGAAGATATTATTTATATATTATATGATGGGCTTTAAACAATATTAAATATTATTCAAACTATAACTGCAAACAATTTTATCATTTGTCAGTTTGGACATTTTTTATAGAATTTTATTTTTCATGAGCATTTCAAGACATGTGAGCTAAAGTTAATTTACTAATTGGCAATTTCTTTCTTTCTGTCTGTTTATTTTTTGAAGGCGACAGCAAATAAAAAAAAATCAGTTATACTCGCATCAATGGTTGAGATAATACTCGAAAGACATCATTGTATGACAAAGATTTTTTGGGAAAGTTCAATTAAAGTAATGGAATCTTTTTCCCCAGAAAATAAAGGTGAGGACTGATGAAAACAAACAGACAAATGATAAGGGATATTCGCCGTTTCATAAGAAAAGCTTTTTTTCTTGATGGAAAATGGATTATTATTTTTCGCTTCAAAGGAAACATTTCCAATTTAGCAAAGATATATATGTATTTCTCCTTTTAATTGGGCTCATTTTGTTTACCTACAACTCATTTTGTTTAGGTACAACAATCATTGCCCATAAATAACATGCATGTGATACGAAATAATGATTGTCAATATTTCCAAAAAAATACGGGCCAGTAAGCATAAAGGAGAAATATTATAAACTTACATGTATCCTCTGCTTCAAGGCAAATCTTCACTTGCTGAAAAGAAAAAAAACAACATTTTTACAATTAAAATGTTTAATTGGAAAACTCTTGAACCTAATTACATTTCTCTATTAAAAATCCAATTTTCACCAAAGTTTTTCTATCGAATTCATAGGTACTCCCACGCTAGAGAAATATCTGTAAAAAGATTTTGTATGACTGTTCCAAAATCCATTAATATTGAGTATAAATCATTGCTACAAATGTTGTTTCTTTCATTCAAAATTTATGGCTGTCAAACATTTACCCGGATGCCTGAAAATGACCATGAAGAGGACAAAAGTCATATAACTTTAACCTGGATGTATGTATATTGAACTTGGACAACCTTTCTTTTATTTGCCTCGTTAGCTATTTTTTATGAGAAAGTGGCCGTCTGTTGACTATTGACTGTCCTCGTCGAAAACTACCTCACATTTCTAGACTTACTTGAGTGGCATTTTTACTCGAGAGCTTTTGTAGCAGTTAGTGAGCGTTTACGATGGGGTTTTGGGAATTGGAAACAGTTGGGGCGAAATGGACAGGGTTACTTTCTCCCTTTGCGTGTCATGCTTGAGGAGAAGGGGAGAAAAATCAATAATGGACCTGGAAGAAGTCACTTTCTGATTTCTGAAATCTTTATCACGGCATTCAACTGCTACCCCATCCTCCAAATTGCATTAACGCTCACTGAATATTCTCATACTTTATTCCCTCCACTGATTATCGCCAAAGCTGGTCAAAATATAAATAGCCATATGCATACAATATTCAAAATTCCTATCACCCTTGAATGAACTTTTCTTCTTATTCAAAACCCTGATGATTGACAATTTAATAAATCTTTAGAATATTATATATATAATCTAAACTCGTGTCATTCTTTCTCTTTGTCAAAACAAAGACAAACAATGCTTAAAGGACAAAAACAAAATATTTAATATTTTCTATACATGAGCGGAAATCCTGAATATTAAATTGATCCATCTGTTTATAATTTCTTTCCAGTACACAGTGGACAAAAATGTTTTATTGTTTTGTCTTTATGTAAGTACACATTATAATGATTTCCATTAATGGGATTTCTGTTTCTGGCAGTCTTATTTAAACAAGCAATTGAATACCCAAAACCTCCCATCCTGTCTTATGCAGATAAATGGAGTGACCCGTTCCTTCTAAGCAATTTTTTGGTTGAATAAACATCTTGAACTGAAGAGAGGAATAATTTTGCTTCTTTGCATATGCTACTCATTAAATGGATCAGATTCTCATGTCAAAATATAAATAAATGTTTGCTTACTATAGTCGAAGCTTTTTATTGATTGATTCATTTATTTTTTGTTATTGATGAGCCAAATGTTCAAGGCATAAAACCAAACCACTGTTACATATCACCATTTTCAGTAAGGAAATCAGATTGAGGATTGAAGAGATATTTGTGAGTGCATTCCACATTCCATAAAATCTTATCCAAAGTGCTTCTGTCCAAAGTAGATTTCAGCAACATAAATTCATGTTTATGTCGATCGTTTCTGTCATCGTTAAAAGCCCACACATCTCTCAATCTCCTGAGGAATAAATCACCCTATTTTAAATTCTACGTAAAATCGACATAAGAAATCCAGTAAAATATTCATTTACTGACTGTAAGTGGAGAAGCTCAAGCTTAGATTCAGAGTATTTATTTATAGGCATTTTATCGCCAAGTGCCAAAAAATTTCTTAGACACATAAATTCCATCCACACTTACAAACTGAAGACAGCCTAAATTGGATTTCAATGATACAAATTATATTTCCAATCAGTGAGACAACATCAAATAAACATTTCACAATTTCACTTCAATATGCATGTCTCATCTGGAAAAGACAGCAAAAATAGCAAATAGTACAAAGGTTGAAAAATTTAGACTTTGAGATTAAGAATGAGAAAATAGTGATCAAGGATCTATATTAACAATTTTACATTTTTCCAATCATGTTACGAACAGTAATTTAAGATTTTTGCTGTTGAATAAATCTCTCGACTGAAAAGGGTATTGAAAATTCTCAAACTTCTTCCGTGATTCAATCCATTCTTCACTAAATCAGCAAAAGTCACACTAATTTTGTATTCAAAAAGATCTTTGCAAGCTTCTCAAAATCTAATCAGCTAATGTCTTCTCTTGTAATCGACTTATGCAAAGTTTATTATGTTTATTTAAATAGCAAAAGTTGTGCAGGAATTAAAATGTTGAACTTTGGTAGTGAAATGTTTGAAATCCTTGCTTTCCTTTCATTTGCTTACAAATTATGTCCAAGTTTGTCAACAAACTTCCAAAATGTGTCATTTCTGGACAAAATAGTTTTATTAATTCAAAGCTGTCAATTTCTACCAACTCCAAAGTAAACTTGTGCATACATCGTTAAAAAGACCTGTATGTGTCACAGAACTCGCAGATATTGTTACCCTTGCTTACATTTGAAATTGTAATAAGCGTCAAAACTGTCACCAACTCGTACACACGGTGGGTGTAAAAGATTTATTTATTCACCTCTCTCTCTCTCCCTTTCACCCCTTTCACCCAATGCCAAGTTGGTCTTGAAGAATTCTCGAATTCTCACTAATTTCACGCCACCGGTAGTTAGAATATGCTTTCTAAATTCATGACTTGGAGATAAGAAATAATTCTGGACAGACTTATTCAAGCATGCAATAGTTAGAAACATTTCTCCTTCCAAATCTCAGCAAACGGTCTGAGAAATCGCCATGCAATCTGCTTAAACTAACGAAAATACAAAGTTGCTTAAGTTTCTGGCTGCAGCCATAATCTGGAGAGAAAGAAGGAAGAGAGGAAGGAGAAAGTTTTCACGCACGATGCATACAAAGTACTAGGAACTCAAGTTTTGAACAGCTTGGTGCTAAAACTGACATTCGAAGGATTTATAACGTACCGCATCAGCCCTTCCGTTGTAAAAGTATGTGCTCAAGGGAAAGATTCTTTCTTCGTGTGAACAATGCAACGGTGCGAATCATCCGATTACGAGAGATACCTTATAAAGTAAAATAAATTATTGGATTGTGGTGTGTCTCATATTACTCCAAAAGACGCTATGTGCTCATGCTATTATTATCTGTATTATTATAGAATCCTATTTTGGTGTCGCAACAGCCACAGGATTCCTTTCCCTGGAGTAAAGAAGCCATATGGTTATGATGAGACAAAATTTCTCATTCCAAGAATTTGCCATCAAGATATGTATTCTTTCTTTTCCCTTTTCCCGAGACAATAAAACCATTACCGTAACTATCACTTTCCATATGCTTCATATAATAGCACATTTCCCTCCTCCCAACTGTCAAGTTTGCTATACCACAAGAATTTTTTGGTTGCAACATGTCTCACATTGCTTGCTTTCCAAACAAATAATAAAAATATCGCCTCGCCATTCCAAGAATTCCATTTCTATTCTCTCTTTATCTTAAGTCAAACAAGAAGTGAGTTTGAATTTATATAAAAATTTCATTTTAAACCGTTGGAGCAGAATTTCCGATTTGTGGAATGTTTTAGAAACTTTGTGGAGATTTGAGACTAACGCAATTTTCTCTGAGGACAACACGGAAATCCGTTTTAAGTTGGATTTATGAAATGGAAAAGCTGACGCAGAAAGCCAATTGTCACATTACACACGCTGATGCAGAAAATGGAAAATAAAGATTCTGCTTGGTTGTCAGCCCTTGCTCAGATTTAAGCTTTCTAGTGCATATATCATGTGTTGTTTTGGGTATCATGTATTATTTTGCACCCCTTTCACGTTATCTTGATGAAAATTCAAATCAAAATGCACGAACTAGCAAGAGAAGTGTAAATGCAGCGTGCAAAAGTGAAATCCTTTCAAAATTTGAATATAAATTAATATGTTCCAACTGCGACATTTCAGGTTGTGCAGTTCTTTCTGAAGTTTACCAGTTACTGATACCGTATAAAAAGACAATTGGGATGGGAGTAAATGAAATAAAGATGAGACAAGAAGATTGTTTAAAAATAACGAGAAGATGAAGAAAAGGGGCAATAAGATATAAAGTCATGGTTCTGTTGGAGAATGGTTTTGATAACTTGCCCTCAGTTGGAATTAAATGTTTTTGGTGGGGAGAGAGTGAAAGCACTTGAGTTCACTTAGACTCCTTATCTCCATTTCCCACCCCCAAATACAAGACGACTTCCAGACCCACGCCATTTGCGAGAGAGAGTTTTGGGGTAAAAATACTAAAAATCTCTTTTCATCATTTTATGATCCCATTTAATATTTTTGAGAGTGGATTTCAACAACTTCTAAGCCCACTAAAGACCCTCTCGATTCTTTCAATATCACTAAAATTGGCTTTCTTCAGATTTGCTGTTCACTCTACTTGGAATATTATTCTATTTCTAAACTTTTTTATTGTTAGCTCCAAAACTAGTAAATGATACTTTTAACAAAAAGAGGATTAGGTCTCATTAGGTCTCTATTATTTCTTTGAAATGAAATAAATTAGAGGTGATTTCATGTCCATATCATATTCCACATTTTGGGGGAAATAAATATAATACATACTTATGATGTTATTGGTGGTATTGAATGGGAAAATGTGAGGATCAGCTTCTGTTGTATTTGAGTGGACTTTGCTTTCACCGTGATGAGAAAGAGACAAAGAAGAGGAAGCATATGGATTTAATAAGCTTGGAACCTTCTGTCAAATTCAGCTAGGATCAGAAAGAAGGCTTTTATTTCATGGACACTACTGCTGCAATGGGGTCCAATATTCGTGGGGCATGTTTTCATTGTTTCCTTAATTCAATTGGACACCAGTGGGGAGAAACAATTGAGACACTCGCCATCAACAACTACACTGTACTACAACCCTGTGCAACTAACGACCAGAAAAAACTTTCAGAAATTGTTCATCAGAAATTCTCTAATTTTGAATTTAATTTGATCAATGCTTTCAAAGCTGTTTGGTCACACTAACAATGGTTAAACATCCTTAGCTCAAAGTAGAATACAAAGGACGGGAAATGAACTTGCTTCTTATTGAATCATTTATTAAAACGATGTGTACCTTCCACTGCCATTGACCAAAGGGAACAAATTTAATGCATTTATCACTTCTTTGAGTTCATTGAAAAATAGAGGATGATCACTAACTGAGTTAAGCAAACCTTTTTTGTTAAAGGCTCAGGTGGTGTAAGTAATAGAAGTACGCATTTAGTGAAAAGAACATAAAACCTGGACTAATGGATGAGAAAAACATTTTTAGATCGATGCAAGCGTAAAGGCAAACATCCTGTCCCTTTAGTAAATTTTTGGCTATGACCATTTTTATTTCTCATCAAATACACGCTTACATCATTCTATTTAAGCCTCTCCTCTGCATTATTCTTTTATCCTCAATAATATATCTATAATAATCTGTATGTGGTACGATGTAATGTTGTTAGCAAACTGTCCAAACTGTCTACTCAGCATATAAAAGTTAGGAAAAGAAAAATTAGGGAATCCAAGAGCCATGTAATGATGTTTGCTTGCTGAATAAAACCTATAATTTGACAGGAACTGGACAGGATTGGTATTTCGCCCATTGCTTTGAGTGTATTATTATTATATCCATTAAAGTTTCACACAAATCTTTTCAGGAAAAACATACATTTTATAAAAGAAGTTAAGAATAATGCTGACTTGAATTGATTTAGACTATTTGTTCCTACACATTGTGCGATTTGTGTGAGTGTGAATTTCACCATACCTATAAAATGTCTTTATCCCCAAGAAAGATTTTATATAAACGAAAAAAAATAATAAGTTTTCTCATTATTTCCCCGTGAGTCTTGGCAAGTTTTACCTAACCAGCATAGTTAAGGAAAAAGTTTTGGTGGCTTGAACAAAAATATGGAAACTCAGCTCTTTTCTCACTTTTTCATTCCAAAATAGCCAGTTGGAACTTTTATATGCTTCAGCAATCATCGCCATTTTCCTAGTTTGTCTAAGTTAAACGTACAGGGATTAAAGTATGTTACAGGAACTGAATGTTTGAACTGAAGCATTCGTTGTACATGAAACTGACCCATGAATAAATGGAATATGGAAATAAAAGTTGATGAAATTTATCGAGGGAAACCATTATTATTTGGCCCTTCCTAACAATTATAGAACTCCCTTTTGTAATATTCCAACTCAACTGGAGTGAAAGAACGGATACGTCTGATTATGAGAATGATGGATTGACATTTCGCGTGATGTAATAAAATTAGACTAGAACCAAATCCAACTAATAAACTCTGCCTTCCAGACCAAAACTAAAAATCGTTGGCAGCTGCAAAAGAGAAGAGTTTATGACATCTTATAATAATAGCAATAATTGTCAGCTAAAAGTGGAAAAAGAACTCTCTTTGAATGTTGCACATTTTATCAGCTCAAATGGATTATGTGTAATATTTATTTGCCATCCACCGCAAATGTGTAATCATCCACAATAGATCTTTATTTCTTCAATCATTCTTTTCTACTCAATATAATCAGAGCCTGTTTGTTACTATTTTGTTGTAAAATGGTAATTGCACCGTGTAGTCTATAATAATAATGTTTGTCGGCATTGTACAAAGGGAATCAGGACAAATTCTCCTTTTCGGCAAAGTTCCGAAATTCACACTCAATTGATTGAAATGTAATATTGCTACCGCACCTTGAACAAAAAAAAAGTCGACAGCTGCATAGTTTGGAGAAAATACATAATTCGCGTCAAAGAGGCCGAGAAGTGGGAAATAAGTGGGTAAAAGTATCAGAGTTAAATAAGGGAAACCTCTTTTAATATGAGTCATTGAAGAAAGCATCAAACAAGAAGCGGCCGACGGCTCTTTGATCTTTCATGCAGAACAGCACGAATGCAAAGTAAAATATGTACATCGCGTGCCAAAATATCTATACTAATCATAACAATAAATCCCAAACCGCTTTGAAGTAGAAGGCTATCAGATTATTTTCCCTCTGATCTGACATTACCACCAACTAACTTTGTGCCCTTTCTCTCAAAATAAGTATATTTCTTCTCCCGTTGTACTGTGGTTTATATGCGGTGGCAATCTATGGAGTTGAAATTGTCGGCGACTTTGCTCTTTACTCGACCAAAACCACTTTAATTTTAATTTCATCCTCAAACCACTTCCGAATGACAGACTTCAAACACCAATGACAAACGGAGCCTAAACTTAATTGTAATATAATCATGTCTACATTCCTTTCCTGATTGATTTGTTAAGAAAACACATCAATAGTTTTATGCGAAAAGTGCTTTAAGCTTCAGTTAATGAAGATGTGAAATCAGGGAAAACACGAAACAAAAGTTGAAAAAGTTGAAAGCTTTCTCTTTGTTTGCTCAAAGTGTGAGGAATAATGCATAACATTGGTTGTTTTTTTTTGGACTGTAGCGTGCAAAAAGGGTTGTCATCCCTTAGTCCAGGAAGTTCTTTTATGTCTCTTCAACAACTTTACCGACAGAGAGAATAAGAGAGCATCTCACCAAAGACGCAGCAGAAATGACTTTTTCACAAAGGAGCCGAAATACGAGTACTAATCCAAATCTGTCTTTTCTCATTCAGCCCAATTATTTTCTTGTAGCAAAAGTACAAATGAAAAGTAGTCACCTTTGTAAAACATGCTTTGATCTTCTCCGCTTCATGCAATTGATGATTTGGTGATTTATTTTACTAGTTTATTAATTTGCCCCATACTTGTACTTTCTTTATGCATAAATATACTATATTATGCCATGATATCTAAATATTATGCAAACTATCATAAAACAACAAAAAAAAATACTTACGTTGCCCCCAAGCTTCGAATATTTTCGAAGCTCGAGTCGGCGTCCAAAAAATGATATTGGCCGAATTTTGAATGAGTTGAGAAAGTGAGTGGGGGTTGAAAGGGTAGAGAGTGGGGAAAGTGTTGTCTCCCGGGTTCTGAGCCACACTGCTCCGATTCACGAATCGCTCCTCAGCTTTAAACGGGAATTCTATGTTGAGAATTCTATATGACGCAAACTCACGCAGTTTGAGATTAAATTGAGTGACCAGTAAATCTGCTTCCCGTTCATTCCAAGTCTATAAGCATGAGTTATTTCACTGTTGTAATGAAAAAATGCCTAAATTAAGATTACTTCGATTAAAAAATGTTTGTCAAATCTTATTTGAATGAGAAGAGATTTGAAGTGGAATGTAAATTAAAAAAGTGAGAATGCTGCAAATAAGATTTTGGAGTGTTTAAACTCTTTCTTTCTTTATATATATATATATATATAGAGAGAGAGAGATGTTTTCTTCTCAAAAGACACTTGAATGTTTGATTAGAAAGAAACAAAAGTTTTAATTCTTATTTACAAGTAAAATGTATAAATTAAAATCAAGAAAGGAATCTCATAAGCCAATGCATATTTACAACACGATGGAAAATAAATAGGAATATCTAGGGAGAAGTTCCAAATCCCTTAGTCTCTGTTTTAATGAGAAAATCGAGAAGCAAGATCAAATAAAAGTGTGACATTTTTACAAGTTGAAAGTTTAATTACTTGGTTTTTATTTTTCTTCTTCCCTTGGGTTAGTTTTCATCAGGCAGTAGTAATTTGAATCTTTTGGATTTTTGTTGGAATTCAAAGCTATATACGCTTCTTTTTTTTAGCATTATTCAAGACTTTTTAGGTTTGTCCTCAGGGAACACGTTCATTTGGATTACAAATCTTACACGTGTAAATAAGTGTTTGGCATTTCTACAATTCCTTGATTTAAATGTTTGCGAAAATAACTTTTACAGAATACTTTTTTGCTTGTTCATCTCTTTTTAATGCCCAGTCTTCCAAGAATATGCCAATGATGCAAAAGGATGGGAAAAGCCAGCAAAATAATTGTCACAAAAACTCTTCAGCCAATTAAATTCCTTTGATATAAATGCTTTAAACATTGGTATTTTTCTATTCAGATTTACTTTACGTTTCATTCTTTCAAGATGAATTTGAATATCGTAATTCTCGTTTGTGGATTAGTAAATTCTGCTCAATCACGTGAAAATGGTGTTTCTGAAATATCAAACAATTTTACAAAAGAGATTTTACCTCAAATAAAATTCCCTACATCAGAAAAGCAATCCACTAGCAATGATGTGAGTCAAACTTTGACAGATTTTAACAAAACCCAAACATTAACTGCAAAGAATGAAGGTAAACAAATATGGTCCATTTCGTTATGTAATTTTACATAAAAAATCTTTACAGCCGCAACTTCCGCAACTTCCCGTAATAAAAGACATGGGTGGGGTGGAGGAGGAGGCGGTGGAAAAACAATAATTGAAATTGTTGTTGTCAGTAAGTGATTATTGTAAAATTATTATTAGCCTAGATGAATTTGATAAATTTGCATGGATTTCTCAGAGGGAGGAGGTGGTGGGGGTCGCAAACACAAAAAAGGTACTTATTATTGTTAGATGTATTTTTCATACGTCGTTTAAATACCCGATTTTCACTTTCTTCTTTGATTACAGGATTTGGGGGTATGTAAAATTGACTGTGTGAAATTCAGCTTAATAGTTTAATTTTGTTTCTTCTTGATTCTTCTTGGTCCATTTAGGATACGGAGGATATGGAGGTATGCCCAAATTATCATGTAATTCATGTAAAATTATTTTCCATCTTTATTCCAGGGTATGGACAATACGGAGGTGATAATAATATGCAATGACACATTAAATAATATGCAATATCTAAAAGGATTTCTTTTTTGCAATTATCCTTCAAGGCTATGGACAAGGAGGTAAATAATTGATATATTCTATGAAAATGTATTTTGTCTCTGAAATGTTACTTTATTTTAGCATATGGAGGTACATAATTTAAAGAGTTTGATTTCTTTTACTGAATCACATTAACGATACTATAACTTGATGTTTGCAAATATGTATAAAGGATACGGAGGTAATTTGAGATTGGCGAAAAATTAAGTACTGATGCAATTTAATTATTTTTTTCAGGTGGATATTCCGGTGCTTATTCAGGAGGATATTCTGGATATTCAACTTACGGAGGTTTGTTTCTCAACAGTTGAGAAAATCAAAAACGTGAATTTATCTACATATTTATATTCTTTAGGTTATGGGAAAAAATAAAGTTAATCGTGGGCCTACCAAAGGACTTTCATAATTTCGTTTTTGTATTTGAATTATTTGAAATTGGAATAAATCTTCTAATTCTGGCTAGACTCATTTTGTTGGATTTTCCATTGCAATATTTTGCAAGTCACATTCATAACTCTACTTTAAATTGTATATACCTGCTTGAAAAAGCAATATAATAATACAGCGTAAAATTAGTTTGAACATTAATCTTAAATGCTGGTGGAAAGTATTCGAGACTAAATTGAGACAAGCTAGGATTATCCGATTTTTGTCATTTTCAAAGACTTCAAACAGTCCTTTGATTTGTAAAAAAAAACAAGTTTCTTGGATTCAAATATCTGTTTCACTTTGAAGAAATCAAAGCATGTTTACAACACTTTCATCTTTGCCCAAATTGAGGAGAAATCAAACATCTACATGGATAAGAAGGGAGGATAGTGATTATGACGAAGAGGGAATGTAAATATTCGAGGTAGGAAGAAAGATAACTGGGAGAGTTATCGTGTAAGGTGTAATAAGACTTTGTTGTTTGTTGTTTGTGTACAAGATGAAAAGTGGCGTATTTGGACTTTCTCTCTTGGTACAACTTGAGACTCATTTGGGAAAGCAATTTCAGACACAAGCGTTTCTACTCCTTTAATTCAAAAGAGATGAAACGGAGGCCGTCTTTTTAAGTCTGTGGTTGGAGTGAATATGGGGGTCCTATTAAGTCTGTGAAGGGGCTCCTCTCTGATTATGGTGTGAGATCAAAGGGCTCTCCCATATACATTTATATAGAAAGATACAGAAAACCTGTGGTCCTAATTACATTCAAGTTGATTTAGCTCTACCATTTCCGTCTCTTTTTGAACTCTCTGTCAAAGAGATTCGCTCTTTCATGCATGACTACCAATTTACCTTAATATAGCAAATGATCGTCATAAGCTCTACATATGAGCTTACACACAACAAAGACAAATACATACGAAGAGATCTGTTTGTAAAGTGAAATCTCTCGAACATACACAGCCAAAATCTCAACATATATAACCCCCACTTTCTCTTCCTTTGAACAAAACCTTCAAACGATTTTCAAAGAGTCTACAGTTCTACAAATCTGTGGGTTCAAAGACAAAATTTCACAAAAATTGTCTTTTAAATTTAATAATTTTCCCAGTCTCTTTGATCTTGGCTTCTTCAAAGCCTGTTTTTCATGGAAAGATGATAAGCGGGCTCTTTTTATCTTTCCCCTTAGAACTTCTTTTCAAAATCTGGACGCATTTAAACTTTCTCAAAGGGTTTTCTTTGAAACTATTTCTATCTCTTTCTTTCTCACTTTGTGTTATATGAATTGTCTGTATCTAAGTATGTAGGTTAGCTTGTCAGCAAATAGAGCAACAAATCGCGACACTTAAAATTTGATGGCTCTAAAATGAAAGATTTATTCCAGACGTTGGCCAATAGATATAAAAATATTTTCTCCATTGATCTATTTTTTGCTTGATTTCACAATTTTCACTTTATGAGCCAATACTATAGCATTATTTGAGATAAATATATACAACATATAAATATTCGAACGATGAAATATAAGATGGGTATATTGGACTCTTTTATATATTTATTTCTTTGGAATTTTAGAGTCCAAATATTCTATATTTCTTGCATATATTGCAATAGTAAAGACTAAAGAATGTGCATATATGTAAAACAAGGGCAAGGAAATTAGTCGACTTCAAAGGGGTGAATATAGGTTAAAATGTATTTTTCTCTCACATTTAAAGAAAGGTGGATTTCAAAGGAAAAGTTGAAAGGGTAGATGAAAAGCAGTCCGTCTGGATTTGGAAGACAGGAGAATATAATGGTAAAGAGATGATGCCCCTTTCCACCTTTCTAACTATCAATATCATTTTGTAAACCTTCTGAGGACCGTTTCTTTCATCAAGTCATCAAAGCCTCCGTAAAAGAGAGAAACATCAGAGAGAAAAAAGAGGCAAAGAACTAAAGAGTCAGGAAGAGACAGCAGTGGAGAAAGCTTAGAGATCAAAGTCTTTCGCTAGACATGAAAGGCTTTTGATCAATGCTTCCTCATTAATAATGTCCTCTGTGCCATCACACTGATAAGTAAGTGCCGCAAACTGTAAGACACTACAACATAGGGGTCACATTCCCCTTTAAAATCTTCAATTGCAAAGGCACTGTTATTTGTTCTACAAAATCCACCTTTCAATTAGACTATAAACTTTAGTAATACAAGAAAAAGTTACAATTTCTAAAGGTATGTAAGTACTCAAAAACATGTCACATATGTATGTAATAGCATGTGTGACCTATTTACAACTGCTAAAGGATATCTTTGCAAGAGAGAGATGGAAAAGTTTCAGAACTCTGCATAAGCCATGACCATTTATCACATCGATGACCTATTCTCTAATCTCTCCACCACTTTATAACATGATCAAAGCAATATTCAATTCAGTGATCAAAGTGAACAAAGAGATCTGCCCGCCGCCACGACTTCCCAACATGAGTGCCATTCGACCGCATTAAACAGGTTTGCAAAGTGAAAGTAAGTTGGAGTTGCCCGCAGAAGGACACAATACGCAGTGATATGAATTTGTACCACGTTTTACTTTTACCCAATAGTTCTTACATATAAGTTACTCTTTGAAGATAAAAAGATGAAAGGGAACATGATGACTAAATAAGCCTGCCAATGAGGGCTTCTATTCCACACGCTCCTCAGGCTACAAAGACTTTTTTTTTGAAGCGACATAAAAAGAATCCAAGAATTCAATAAAATAATCTCTCCTTTCATCACTTATCTACGTATGTATGCATATATGAGGAATGGTTATTAGGAATTTGAGAACCAATTTGTAAAGTGAAAAGCAATAAGCACACAATGTCTTGTATGTATGGCAGTCCAACTAAAACGAAAACAAGCAGCACTGACAGTTTATTTTTCAAATTTGACTCTGTACTTTTCCGGCCTGAGCCCTTTGGTTAGTTATAAGGTCTCTTCAAAACAAACAGATTAAAGAAAAAGATCAAGGGAATAATTTTATATGAAAAAGGGTTTCAATTAAATCGTTGATCCTCTGTAATCTCTTTCCAGATCAAAAAAATTTCCGTTGAATACATTTTCCTGAGAGATGCCAGCGTTTGAGTCAAAGGAAAATGTGACTCTTTGTACTTGTACTGATCTCTGTGTTGTGTTCTTTGTGTCGGCCTAAACATCAAAGTATTTTGAGATCCACAAAGAAGCATTGTTTCATGTGATGTGTTTGCAGACAAATACATGAGAGATGTATAACCTTTGTACTTTTCCAGAAATAAAACATCCACCAACACTTCCCTTCAAAAATGAGTTTTAAGTGTAACACGAAAAATGTTAACCTTTCAAAAATACTTTATAATGTTCTATATTAAATACGTTATGAAGAGATATACTTATATTATAAAGTTACTAAATAATTTTTCCCAATTTGAGAATGCGTTTTGGATTGAATCATCATGATTGAATCATGTTACTTAATTCATCCTTGCCAATTAGGGAGAAAATCTCACAGACATTAATCCCACTGTTGGGCTTAAGGGAAAGTTGAGTGAAAGTTTCTGAAAGTCGTGCACATGTTGTATGTATGTGACAAAATGAAGTTCATCCCATTTCCATAAATGTTGGGCATAAGTTTCAATTTAGTTTTATGGCCTTAATATCTAAACCTGACTGGCGTATATAGTCAGCAATTGAATGAGAAAGGCTTAGCTGCGGTTCCTTTGATGTCGAGCGGCTTTGCTTTTCATCGTCGGTGTTTCCCTTTGCCACGCGACACTCACTGAACTCACTTCATCTCTATCTCTCTACTTGCCACCACCAAATATAATACTTGAATTGATTGCTCCACATTTGTAAAAGAAAGCAGGGATGTGTGAATTGAAATGGATAATTAAGAGTGGTGCTTGGGAAGGGGAAAGTCCTATTCCTTTTATCCATTTAAATACTAATGGTTATAAGTAATTTCATCTTTGTCGTACATTTAATTTAAAAGTATTTTTATCACAAAGCATACTCTAAAAGTTAAACAAGTGAATAGTGTGGAGCATCCTTGATTACTCACGAGGGAAAGGCTTTAAAAGAATCTCAAAAGAGCTCACCTTTGTAGACTGAGAGATGTGTGTGGAGCGTTTCTTTCATGTTATGTTTTCATGTCAGTCAAAGTCTTGAGGACGCTTTGAGAGGCAAAATGCAATACAAAGCTAAGAACGAAATTAAAGAACTTCAAAAACTTTTTCAGCCTTTCATCACGAAAGAAAACCAAATCCAATGATCGTAGTACAAAAAAAAAGACTGCGTGGGTCCACAGGCATAAGTACAACAAGATATTTTCAGAGTGAAAGCTTTTTTCTTTATGGTTCTGATTGCAGATGAACAAAGTTGTGGCCAAAGTTTTCGAGTTATGGAATCCTTAAAAGTTGGGGAAATCGGGAGAAAGTTGTTGGCCCACATGATGTCTTAATTAAAATGGAGATTTAAACATTTCCCATCTCAATAATATACACATCAGCAACTTTATAATTTATGTCAAACCACGAAGAAATTGTCAAGTGTTTTGATCAATGATCTTGGGTCTTATTTTTTTTTAAATTATGATGAATATTCATGATTAATGCCACGGAAGAATAAGTGTCCAGTAAGCAACAAAGTATCTATATATGTTATAAAGTATACATGTATATTTGTGTACTTACATTACATAAGAGATATTTATTTGTTGAAAGAAAAAGTTGTTGATTGAAAAGTGATGGACGGATGTTGTTGACGTTTTATAATAACGTGAGTTGAGGAAAAGCCGTAATAAAAACAACATTACTCGAGTTATTATTAAAAGTTTAAAGGAGATCTAAGGCCTTCTTTGTTCTTATTGTGTTCTTTGTGCAATATTATGCATATTATTAAAGAGAAATTCCTTGTAAGCTAAAGAGTCCTTTGACTTTGATGTTACCTTTGGACAAAAGCCGCTAGAGATGGAGCAAAGCATTTCTTTCCCTTTATAAAAAAGATGAAAGTATTTTCTGCGGAAAAAGTTGGCAAAACCAAGTTCTTTTTATTTAATGCCAGAAGATATAACGCATTCATGAATAGTTGCTTTTCAAAGAAATTCAATAAAAATGTAGCCAAATTGGGAAGAGCATATCATCAATCTGATATGCATTTTATGTACTATTAAAAAAAAATAGCTTTGACCATTTCTTAATAAATATATCTATAAAGTTTTATTGATGCTTGGGAAATATTAATAAACACAAGCTAATTTTAATGTATTTCTTATAGCCTCAAGTTGCTTGCTGCTTCGTCAGGAATATCAAAACACAAATATTGCAATCTCGTCTTTTTACGATGGTCATCTAATAAGGTTTGTATTCGTCTAAAAAGCATTATAGGATCAAAATTAAAATTCATCATACAAAGAACTTTTCCAACATACCTGCTTCCCTTCAGCAAATCCTTTGATCGAGGAATGACACCAAAGGTTTCATTCAAATGAGTTCTGTATTTGGAAAACACAACAATTCATTATTCCCTGAAGTCTTTATTGCATAAAATATACAAACTTATAAGTACTTGCCTTGAATTTGGATTTAAAAATGGAGCTATTACTTCTTGAAAGGCAGCAATATCAAGAGTAGCTTGAAGGGAACCATTTTCATTAAATTTAGCAACACAAGAAAATAGTCTTGTAAACTCTTCGCAGACATTTTCAACAACTTGGGCCATCACAGTAACAGTTAGTTTATCAGAAACTGCCGTCACCTATTGACAACAAATGCACCAATATAAATATTACCAGAAGTTAAGCAAAACGTGTACCTCTGCGATAACTTCAATCATCCCAAGAAGAGAACGCGTGATATAAGGACGGACACCAGTTGGTTCTCCACATTTCTCCCAATCAAAGCGGCCAGCGTACATTGCCTGTTCAATTTGACCAACAACAGGCTCATACTTCATCTCGGTGTATTTAACAAAAGTTAAATTTTCAACCCCCTGTAAATATGCACATTTAATTACTTACAAAAAACAATTACTATTGGGAAATTTAAAGAAATAGCAAGCACAAGCGTCTTACATTGATAGCTCTCTTTGCAATTCCGGTAGCTTCATTCATATCAGGAAGTCCCAATTTAATTAACTGTCTGTGAATTTGTGGTAAAACTACATTTTTTGTATATGAACAGTTGTTGAGAATTAGTAAAAGACACGTAGAATGCGACGGTCGTACGATTGGTTTAGATAATGTTGAATGATCAAACGATTTAGTTTGAAGAGTTTTGCTTTGAGAAATTAAAAGTTCCAAAGTCTAAAAATACATACAACAAAGCAAATTTCTATTTCAGTGCTTTCAATCAATAAATAAGAAAAAGTCTTACGTCCGAGAAAGCAGCCAATGATTTTCCTATACTTTGCTGTAAATTTCTTTTTACATCCTCGTTTTTTAGTAGAGAAATCTCGTCGGAAAATTTTTGAAGAAGGGTCTCTTTCAAAACCTTTGCGGAATTTACGACTAACGTTTCATATTTGGATGGCTAGATTGAACACACAAATGCATATATTTATACTTGTAAGATAGAAGTTGTTTCTTGATTTCTTTTACCAGCAAGGTAATAAATCCATATTCTCCATTAGGTTCACTAACCCAAGTCTCAAGTTTGTAAAGTTCTTCAACTTCTACTGAAATTCGATGTACCAGCAGATCCAAAAGATGACATCTAAAAATGCATCAATGGAGAATATAAAATATAAAACATTTTGATTTTGTATCATTCTGTATCATTTCAACCTCAGTTCAAATAGTAGATTTTTGAAAAGTTCTGACATTTCTTTTGGAGTATCAAGTTCCAAAAATACCGTGTAAGTATCTTTAATTACTGGAATGCACGATTTCAATCCATCATTTAGAGAATCAGTGGTTCGATTGTTCCATGCAAATTCTGATTTTTTGTGAGGAATCAAACAACTTGTAATAAGAGATACAAAGAGTTGGGTTACAGCTACCATCATTTTCTATACAAAACAAAACCATAATCAAAAAAAAATTTCAAAAATGAAAAAATATCACACCTTCATATCTGATTGTCTAGTCATATTTGGCTTGACGGCCAACTTTCCTTTAAAATAATCTTGACCGAGGTGCCAAAAATCTGGAAAATATGTTGCAAAAATTTCACAAAGGCTTTCCACAAAAACAACTTCATTTGGCTGAGAGGCCTGAAATAAATTTATTTTATTTTTAGGCGTTCCAAAAATTTATATATAAGAAAAATATTTAAATACCGATTGTGGATCTTGTTTAGGGGTCCGAAGCATATCTCTCGAAGTGTCGCAGGTGGCAAATTGCTGAAAGCAATTTTTCATGGATGTGGTAATGAATTCGTAGTGACATGTCAAACAGTCCCAAGCTAGATCACCTTGTGACTCTAATGTTTTTAAATATTCTAAAATCACTCTTTGTTCTTCTGCATTTGGTGGTTTAGCCAATAACTTTCTTTTGAGAGTTTCTAGTAATTTTTCAACTCTTGATTCAACTTCCTTTTGAAACTTTCGAAAAATCTACAGGTAGAAAAGCTAAAAATAAACTGACTTTATAAGAAACAGAATAGATTGACAAACTAACCGGTTTATCTAATTCTGGCTGTTGAAAAAGTGTTTTTGCACGCCCATAATCATTAATGGCTTGATCAAATTCTTCTTTTTGAATGCTTTTTTCCATTGTTCCAGGCAAACTGAATAAAAATTTGAATCTTTGATAGCCACTAAGGGCATTTCTTGTCATATCTGCTCGATCCTTCTTTGCTAAAACGCCTTGAAATAATTTCCAAGCCTCTCTTTCACAAACTAGAAGACATTCAAAATTTTACATTTTACAAAATTAAAAATATATTTTTGCGGCAATTTTTAGCCAGAGTCAGGGCTTATTTAACCATTGTGTCTGTCTGTCCGTCTGGCTCAAACGGCTTATCGGAACCCATAGTTAAGTGTCTAAAATTGGTCCGGTGATAGGAATTTAAAAAAAAATGTTTTGACTATTTAAAATGTTTGATGATTAGGTCAATCTGGGTTATGTCAGGGAAAATTAATTTATTTAGAGAGATACAAATTCCTGACTCGGGCTATATGAAGTTCGTATTATGAACACTGCTTTGAAGGTTTTAATTCTCGAACCTCCGATTGATTCATCAATTTGGGACACGTACGAATTTGGATTTGATTTTCTATACTTATCGCATTTTTCTTTTAAATCTATCAAGGCATCAAGCTGACCCATGACAGAATTAATATTCTCCTGTTTTATAAAAACAGAAAAATTAATTTCATAACTTGAAATAATTTATTTGCTGGAGCCTGGAAGATTAAATACCTTTAAGAAAGACAATTTTCCCTCAGTCTGTGAATTTACTTTGCGGTTAAGGAAGCGTAGGCCGGATTTGAGGTCGTCGAAACTTGTGGCGTGATGATTTTCTAAGAGAAACCAAGCTCCGGAAAAATTATCTCCTCGAAGATTTCCGCTTCCATCTGGAAACATTTCCAACAACTCTTCCACTGGGTACTTTTTCCTAGAGCACAATATTAAAACTTGCTGCTGAATATATTCCATTATAAAGCCAATTACTCGTTTCCCTCAACCGAAATTTGGAGTGGATCTTCCTGCTGATATGTGGAAATGGACAACGGTCGCGGACCCGCGCTCACCGTCTCTTCCACCCAAACTGCGCTCTCTTTTGTAGGCCCCACACTTGGCTCCAAATACCCTAAAAATAACATCAAATTAAATGTCTGCTATAAACCTAAAATGAAATGTACTTAACACTTGTTACTACCTCTAAATTGAACGGTTGAAGTCCCCACTCCCCCTGATTTTGTGACGATGATAATGTCTCCTTTGGTACGGCAAAGAAGTGTTCTTGCCAGTATTTTGTTGGGTGACACCCAATCGGATGACAATGTGCAATCTACGCCACATATTTGGACTCCCACGATATCTGCTTGCGAGCGTCCTAATCTTTCTCCTCTAATGGTCACCTTTGTTCCTGGAGGGCCTTCTTTAGGGGATATCCCAGTGACCTGGGGGGCCGTGGACATGATGTTGGCAATATTTAGAGAATAGTTACTATATTTTCAAAGACTATGCCTAACGTAGTGCTCATGATCTTTGCTATATTTTTATTTTGACATTTAGTTTTTGCCCACCATCGGCATACATATTGCCCCAAATCAAATCAAAAACGTTTCAGAAAATGATAGCGTCCTTTTTTTAGAAGAGTTTGTTTAATTTGAAGATCATTCATTTTGGATTATTATTGGATATCGAAATAATTTATTAAATTTAATTATTGCATCCAACAGATATAATAATGTAAGATGTAAGCTAAGAGGGAAAGGGACGATACCCTGCTTTTGCTTACATGATGAAAAGATGTTTGTCATCTCAATATCTTTTCAATTATCAACTAGCATAATTTATTATAATGTAATACACAAATAAATATTGAGAACCTGAGCCGATTTTTATCTCGGAAAAGCGAATGGCATTTTTATACAACCCGGTTTTATAACATTAATTTTATGGAGCTGCTTTTTGCCTAAATAACTTGTTTTCAATTGGTATTACTTGATTGTTTGATTTTTCGCTTCTTTAATGATTTATTATCATCGCTTGGAGGTTGTTGAACTTGAGTGGGTGGGGATTTATCGTCGGGCTTATCTTGTTTGTTTTCTAATTGCTCTAGTGCGTCCTTCCGTATTTGTTCCATGTTCTTCAGAGAGGTGTCCAACTTCCTACCCATTGACAGGAGGATCCAACACACCACTAGAGAACAGAACAGAGGGGGGGTAATGGATAAGAACCACCCAATCATACGCGCCCGATGCTCATCCGCCCCAGAGCTTTGAAAGTGGAAAGCCACATAAATGTCATGCATTGCAGATGGACGGAAATTATTGCAGGGCAAAAGATCTACTTAACGGACATCGCAGAAAAATACAGGCAACGGAAATTAAGGCCGAAATATTGCAAACAATTTCTAGGCATCATAATACAAGCGATATTTCAAATATAGTGTAAAATATTCAGTCGGGTTTATTTCTAAAACAAGTCAACCAGCCAATAAAGCATGGGAATGTTATAATTTATAATTTACGCATCAATTTCATATGGTCCATTTTGCAATGGGAGGATTCCACATTGACTGACCACAACTGGTTCCCTTGGACGATCTCCTTGTCCGGTGGGAGTGCCCTCCACAGCTTTTACCGTTGTTTCGAATCCATCAACAACTTTTCCAAAGACTACATGCTTTCCATCTATAATAGTTGAGTATTGAAATTGGTTGGCCGAATGAATCATAAATGTTTAATAATTAAAGCTTACCCAACCAACTGGTCTTGACGGTCGTGATGAAGAATTGGCAACCGTTTGTATCTAAATATCAAATTCCCAAATTATATTCTGCCTTAATTCCTTAGTGTTACATACGTGTATATTCGTTACTTACTTGGACCAGAATTTGCCATGCTTAGAATTCCAGGGCCGGTGTGTCTCAAGTTAAAGTTTTCATCATTAAATTGACCTCCAAAGATACTGATAGATCCGGTTCCGTCGCCATTCACGATGTCTCCACCTTGAATCATGAAATCCTTGATGACTCTGTGGAATCGGCTTCCAGTGTAGGATCTGCCATTAACTCCAGGAGAGCAAAGAGTGACAAAGTTTTTAACAGTGTTTGGAACAACGTCACCAAATAGACCAATGACAATTCTTCCGACATTTTGGTTGCCAATTGCCACGTCAAAATACACTTGATCTGTAACTTTGACTGCCTGTTTGGAACACACAAGACTTTGGTAATAAACTTGATAATAGTCAACAATAATTATACAAAATCATTCAACTTACATTACACACAGTGAACACTGCAGCAAAGCAAACCAACAATTTCATTTTAATGGTTGTCTATTTTCTCTTGATAGAAAGACAGATTATTTTTGAAGGATCAAAAACGGGGAATTAACGGTTACAAAAGATGACCGGTGAATGAAAACCAAGTAAAGCTATTCAGGTGTATTTATAACCGGATTATGTCGATGTGGAAGAAGTGAAGCTACTTTTACCTAACGACAGCCAACTACCATAAAAAGATGGAAATGAATCCTTACAAAGTTACATGTGAAAATTCTGTCAAGAGCAATGCACCAAAGATAGGTACCTAAAGAAAAGCAAGAGTGAGCTTGTTTATTGTATAAGCTTGGCTACTCGAGAGAGATGTAAAAAAGGTTTATATGTATAATAAGTAAATAGGGTGAGATTCTTCACCCTCCCAAAACTGAAGACCATAATAATATTTTCATGCTTTCATTTAAATCAACATGCGTCCTGTCGAACGATAGGATATGAAACTCACTTCCTTCTTGAGATAAACAATTTGACCGAACACTATTTCGTGACATGATTTACTTAGTTGATGAATCGATGATAGCAATAAGCTATTTGATTGCTGCAGTATTCACTCTCCTTAGATATGTGTACATGCGTATTCAAAGTTAATACCTGTCTTAGAGGTCTTGTACATAACGGCTTAAGGCCTTTTGGGATGGGCGGAGGTGCTGTACTGGACCCTTGAATTGTCACTTGTTTTGAAGTTCCTCCTTCAATGAAGCAAATTGCAGTTGTTTTAAACTTGATGTTTGGATGTCCATAAAATACTACGGTAAAAGTGTGAGAATGTCCTGCTCGAATTACACCAGCCATGGGAATTATATCAATGATTTCATTAATTGGCAGCACCCCTCTAAACATTTTGTTCCGATTAAAGCTCAGATAATTGAATTCGTCTTCTACTTCCATTTCTTGGTCTTTGAGACCAACTAGTTCAAGCATCTTTGCACGATAATCTCTTTCACGGACTAACTCAACAGTTTCATCCAGATCCAGAAAATCATCTAATGTAGACAATGTATTAATTGCTTTTTTATCTTCTTTTTGGCCCACATCTCTGCAAAAAGCAATAATTAACATTTTAAAGAATGCTAATTTGTGTGAATGGCATACATGTTGTTATCAATAGAATCTATTGATTTGGATTGATCACTGGTGCAAACTGGTTCAACTGCTAAATCTTCTCGTTGGTCATCACTATTCATAATTGGGCCAAAAGGTACAGATCCAATTTCTAAATCCCCAGAGATTTGGTCTTCTGCGGAAATTGAGATTTTTGGTTGTTCTTCGTTTGTAATCAGTATGGATTCCTTTCCATCTTTTTTATCTGCTTTAGAATTTTTAGGAGTAGATTTACTGACGGTCGAGTTTTTAACAGCTTTATTTGTTGGTGGCTCGGATTTTGAGCCTCTTTTTTGAGATTTATTCTCCTTCTTTTGACCTTTCTTTTCAAGTTTCGAATTTGTCTCTTCTTTTATTATAGGATCGGATTGTACTTCAGTTTCCTCTTCAGACGTTGAATTTCTATTATCTTGTTGAGATCTTTCAAAGTCTTCATTTTGATGCTTTTCTTCAATCTTATTTCCCGTTTCTGATGCGTTCGAGTCTCTGCCTTTTCCTTCTGGGATTGAATCTCTAGGGTCGTTCGATTTTATAGATGATTTCTTTAATTCCTTATCATCCTCCTTTATACTATTTTTGCGGTCTTGTTCACTATGTCTCGATTTCTTTTTAGAATGTTCTTCATTTTCATTTCCCTTATTTGCCTCTTGCTGCAGCATTTCATCATTAATGTGTTCTTGTTCATCGACTTCTTCATTCTCCATTTGTCTAACTTCTTCTCGTTGTTCTTCGCCAACTACTGTCAAATACTCTTCGATTTCTTCTTCAGGAAATTCTTCCTCTTCTTCGTATAGATCTGGATCCTGAAATTCAATTACCGTGCTTCCAGGCTTTATATACCATTTGTATGTTAAACAGAAAACACCGAAATTGGAAACTTCAAACTCTTCAACAGCTTCCGAGTCGTTGACAATTGTACCAAAGTCAATAAGGTTTTTGAATAATGTAAGAGTTGGGAAATTCACTTCTCCGTGTAACTCTACGACTTCCTAAAGATAATTTTATAAACGTATAGCCAGTATGCTAATAATAAATAATAAATATATGTGTACTATCTGTGTACCGATCCGGGAGCATCGAGATTTAAAGCGATAAGCTCAGAGTCAAAATAAACGCTGCCTCTATCTTTGCGGAGGTGGCGTCCGTCAAAAACTATTGTAATACTAACAATCTCATTAGCCCCAAACTCATGAGTCCATTCATCCACAGGCTCTTGATTTTGATGGAGGGCGATAGAAAATGGAAATTTTGTTTTAAAATTAACAGGAAACGGAAGACGTCCAGTATTTTCAACTTTAAGGATTTCTAAAGAAAAATACATTTTATCGTATAGTTATAAATATTTTCAAACGCATATATGTATTATATGTACCTCGGGTTTCAAAATTATCTTCTACAGGGGAACCTTCAATCCTAAAAAACATTATTTTGGTAGAAAATTTTAAGTTGATTGACTCTGCAACAGCTCTCAAAACGATGCGACGAATAATTGTGGGTGCTTCACTTTCATTTTTGACTTTTGATTTGTTGTTATTTCCCTTCTTGTTTTGCGACTTTTTGTCTTTTGACTCGTCTTCAATTTGTGGAGAATATGTCCAGAGAACAATGTTTTCCTCCACAGTTTTATTCCTTCATCCATCGGAACAAGAATTTATCATAACATATCAGATAGAACAAATTAGCTTACGTGTTAGAACTTGCGGTGAAAGTGATGGTGGTACTTGAGTTGGGAAGCAAAAGTTTCTTTGTCGGAGTTATTTTAAATATAGTGTTTTTCCTATATTTTATATGATTATTGAGTCAACTCAGAAAATGTGTTTGCTAAATGCTAAGTATTATCTAGGACTAACAGATGAAAGTCTGCTGGGAGTGAATTTTTCTTCTCATGCTTGGTTGGAGTCATTTTCTTATTGGCGTTTCGAACAAGCTTTACCTCAGAAGTCTTTTTTAGGGGCTCAGGGGCGCTGTCTTTTACATGACGCCATTCTAGCATTTTGGGGGTGTGACCGACATTTGTCACTTCATATTCAAATGTCTTTTCTGTTTTTCTATATTTTTGTTTCATAAATTGTTCTTAAATCGTAAAAGATAAATCTCAAACATACGTGAACAAAACACCAAAGTCAATGACATCTTCAAGTTCTGGTTTAAAAATCAAACTTGATCCTGCACCATTTGCAGTTACCTTGATGTCAATAAAGCTGAGACCTTCTTGCATTTGTATGCGTATTGTGACACTATGTGGTCCTGGTTCTTTAAGCGTTGTGGTTAGCTCCAGTGTTATAAATTCATTAGGATTAATTGTTCCTATTTCACTGTCAAGTTCCCAAATTTCGCCCCTTTTTCCTCCGTTTTGCTAAACGAAACTAGTATTTTATATTTTTAGCCAATTCATCTAATCAGCTCGACTTACGACCATTGCTACATAATTAGCCAAAAGCGGAGATCTGTTATAAATGTCCACAGATTGTTTGGTAGGAGTTAGGACATCAATATCTCCAAAGTCAATTGCATTCGGTAACGCTTCCAGTGTCGAGGGGACAGAGTCCAACTTTAGAATAAAGCTAAACATCTTGTCATCCTTTCCCACAGCATAGAAACTAAATCAATTTATTAAAAAATGCAATTAGTGCATGGTTGATGTTATCCAACTTTAATGGAACTTTAATGAAAGTACTCAAAGGAAGAAATTAAGCCTTTTCCAGCTGCAGTACAAGTAGCTGTTAGAGGAATTGTAGTAACGCATCTTGCTTCTGCCACTCCCACAAAACTATCAGATTGAATTTTTATTTGGGGTGAAAGCTAATGAGAGAATAATAACATTAATTAAAACTCGAGTTTTTTTATCATCAAAAATCACCAAATACCTGTGGGACAATGCAATAGCATGTTGGTAGATCTGTGTTGTTTCTAACACAAAATTCTACTTGGTTAGGAAATTGGGTGTAACAGTTTGTTAGCTGAATCTCTGGGGTTTCACAGATCAGTGTTGGCACTGTGCATGTCGCACTGATTGGAAACCAGGCCACGGGCTCCACCAATGATCCATCAGTGTCCACGAGATAACAAACTACGCTATTTTTTATTTCTCGAATTTGATTTGGCCATAATGTTAGCTAGATTTTGTCAATGCTATATATTTTATTTTATTTATTCTTTTATCATAAGATAAAATTCTAACCGAAATATTTTGCATCCCTTGAGGAGTTAAAGTAAATTTAACAGGGTCAAGAGCAAATTCAGCTGGATCCTGGTCAAACTCAAAGTTTTCATTTTTGAAAGAATCCATAATTTTTTGTTGATCAATCGGTGGATCTTTTCCATCCTCATCCATTTTCAAGTAAACTTGAACAGTATTCAGTGAATCATTTATTAACGATATTTGGATATTCTTGGGAAATCCTGAAGCAGAATGCAATTAAAATAAAATTAATCAACTTTCGCTAATTTTACCATAAGAAACGTATCCTAAATTTCCATCATGTGCCAAAAAGTGAACTTTTGGAAAAGAAATTGATCCCCTGCAAACAAATTGAGATTAGCAATGATATATTTCCGAAACAAAGAAAACATTTAAATTTTTACTTTAAAGTCAAATAAAAAACCTCATCGCTTTGTCTAACACTGAATTTCATTTCTTCTTGAAAGTCTCGAGGTTTTCCCGAAGAGGAAAAGGTTACGTAAAATGCTCCATGTTCATTTGGCATCAATTGAATTCTCTTTGGCTCTACTTTCATGGACAACGCTGATGATGAAGCCGTCGAAATAAATCCTGCAAAATCAACTTTCCCTGGTATTTCACCTACATTTAACACTGGAATCTGTGGAAAAATAAATATTAATAAGTCCTTATTTTTGCGAAATTATAAATAGACCTCGTAGCAATGAACTCCACCAAGAAAAACGGGCCCCGCATCCATTGTCTCAAATGCAAATCGAAACTTTGGTCCCAACCCTCTTCCGGAAATGGTTAATGGAATTCTATCCTCTCTGCCAGTGACGTCGAGATATGCAGTTGCACTGATTTCTTCCGGATGATGAGGTCCAAATATAACACAGACATCAATTGAGCTATATGGTTGTACTTGTCCAAACTAATAGTGTTTAGAAAAATTTATAATAAAATTATTATTTAATTATCATAAGATCTACCAAAGGTTGGATGAGAAAATTTTCATGATAAAAATCCTCTTCAATTGACTGACTGCTATAACTTATCATTTGTTCCTCTAAACCAATTGCAAATCCCATGCAATCTGCATCATTTCCGTCCCCACAATTTTCAAGCAAATCAATAGCTCTGGACAAATTATCGTGATCTCTTCCACCACTCGAGTAAATACTACCAGCATCCCTGCATAAAGAGTGGTTTTAATGAGAAATTTGGTCAAACTCGACAGTAAATAAAAAAACAAAAGATATATTATTATACCGTTCAGAATTTTCTTGTTGGGTGAAAATATACTTTTTCCATTTAAAGTTTAAAATAACATTGCTGTTATTTTTAATTCGGCAATGCGCCTTTGTTTTTAAGCCTACAAATGTATCTTCACATTGAATAAATTGGGTACTGAGTTCAACATGCTCGTCAATTGTGTCTGCTTTCAAATACACGTAAATTTCCTCCCCTAATAAAAATGTAATATTTTCAGAAATAGATTTTTTTTAATAATTGGAATTGTAAGTACCGTTGTCATATTTGATTAAAAGATGTCCATCAGAAATTCCTTTTGTGGATGAGAAATGAGAAACTTCCAAACTGAACGTCTCTTTTGGAAGGACAATCCCTTTCTCAGGTTTTACGCAAAATTGCCTACGCGTAATCCAAAACAATCAATGTGCAGCAGGAAGGTTTAAAATGATTTTTTTTAAAATTATTATTACCCAGTGGTTGACATTGTAAATTTTGCTGGCTTTGTTCCCAAATTATAAACTGGAATAACTTTCGTTTTGAAATATTTGACTGGAACACGTTCAAATATAATAGAGTCAGCCACGTTAAGCAAACCACGCCCACCAATTCCTGAATAATATTTCCAAACATTGAAATGTTTATGTTTTAAAAACATTGGAGTAATACCTATTATTGGAATTGCAAATCGAGCTTTTAAAGTTTTTACAACTAATTTGTGGTAATAGTCCCTATCATCCTGAGGTTGAAATTTTATCGTGGCAATCATGGACATTCCACTTGGGAATTTTAAAACTCTTTGAGACTTGTCATCAAAGCGAAACACATTGTTCTCATCCATTAAAATTGTCACTTTTTGTGATGTCTGCATAAAAGCCAAAAAATCAGTTACATTATTCTGACCGTTTGGATTTGTCAAAAATTACTTTGCTAATGTTTCGTATGGATATAGGAAAGCTGAGCGTGTCCCCGAATTTATAGTTTTGAAACACAATTACGGCAGGCTCAACGGAAAGCTCGACCCCAGATTTTCTGCACGAGATTTTCCTCTGCTGTTTGCAAATTAAATCTCGTCGTTCATCAGTTGTCAGCAGATTTTCCTGCATGTAATGAGAGGGGGATATTTTGGGCAGGTCTCCAATGTCCTGGGTGTCGATTTGACAGTCCCATGCTAGTTTTAAAGCTGGGAAGCTAAAGTCGTTCCTAATGAGCTGCGACAACACGGTATTGACGTTCATCTTTACTTTCCCCGTATCGATAAAAACAATGCGATTAAATTCGAGGTTCGTAGAGAGATTGAAAACTTGGAGTCATTTCAAAGTGGTTGGGAAATTTTAGCAAACAAGTTGCTTGGAAACTAATGGAAACTATACGTAATCTCAAAGTCTCAATTTACCTCAAAGTGAGACATGAGACATTTGACAAATGAGTCAAAGTGTCTCATTGGTGAGACAGCTGCAAACTTCTTTATGAATTTTCTGTATAAAAGTAATTTTCCATAATTGCTTAATTTGCTTTGACACTGAACAATTATCAACAGTTTACACAAATCCTGAATAAAAATTATTGATTTTTAACAAACTTAGGAATTTTATTGCATTTTATAATTTATCACAGTATTGTATTAATCTGCTTTGAATACGATGGTAAATTGAGACTAGACATAAATTCATTAGATAAAAAAAGCAAATAAGGAATGAAAAATCATCAGCCTCTTGCCGATCTTCGCATTGGAGAATTATGCTCGTTGTCTTCTTCGTGTGGTACAAAATCCAGTACATGATTATCCATGTGGAAATCATAAAGTCGATGGGCTGGACCTTTGTTATGTCTTCCCGTAAGGTAAAGATATCCATATCTGAAGGAAAAATGCAATCCCACCAGAACACAATATCCAAAGAGGAGCACTATTGTCTCAAGAACAATGAGAAGCACGCTGCACTCACGAAGAACAACCTGAACGATGTTAATGGGCAACCTCCACAATTGTTTGTCTCTTAAAGGTCTCTTTGAGAGCACCAACGCCATATTTGACTTCATTCTCTCCTGTTTCATATCCAATGCCTTATTGTTAATTGGTTGACAAGCTTTGACTGAGGTTCCATTTTTAAGTCGTTTAGTGGAAATAATCTGAAACATTAGATTTTTTGTTTTTTAAAAGAAAACTAATCTTAATAAGTTTGTTTGACTTGATACTTTATCATATGCAATCTTGCAATTTTTTCACGCACAATTACCAATAACATGATATTGGCCAAGATCATAAAACTATATGCAATTTGAAAGTCAACATTGTCTGATATATAAGTATATAATATCATAACAAACATGAATCAATATTTTAAAATGATTATATTGCTTAAGTTGAGCTTGATAAATTTAGGAAGTAAGCGAAAAATGGCCAATGCACAAGCATGATAAAATTTTAGAATTTATTAGAGCAGAACTACAGCACTTGTTTTTCAATTGGATTGAGGCTTTATTTTGATCTTATATCATTTGCGTAATTTGTGTCACAATGTTTTAAATTTATTCAGTTGCATTTGATTTTAACACACAATTGTTCCATGCCTTACCTTAATTATATTAATTTCATTATGCCACTAATTTATCCGGACACTTAATTTTAAACACGTTTTGTCGATTGTTATAAAAATCTGTTCGATTGGAACTATTTCCACTTCTTCTTGTGGATGCCTTCTCTATTCGACATTCCAACCACAACTAACTAAAAGTAATTGTTTCAAGACATTACGTTGCAATTTTTAGTGAGAGGACTTTGCAACGCAAAGATTGCATTGCACAAGAATGCGTCTCAATGAGAATCTCAATCTCTCGCTTAGTAAAAATGAGACGCGACCTTAAACATGCTAATAAATGCAACTTAAATTTTAATTCTACTTTATCTATATTTATGATGTGTTGTAAATTTTATGACGTACTGGATGTGCTTAATTTCCCTTACCACAAGCCCTTGAAATGCACTTCTAACTTTTAGCCATAATTGGTCGTGTTCGAGGATGACAGATATTTAAATTATAGTCAAATATTTATGATCCTTGTCCTTAATACTAATAGTTAAACCATTCAGCAACAATAGAGGCTTATTTAAAATGTTCATTAAATGTTTTAAGAAGACGGCATCTTAGGAAGATCAACATTTGACAACGCAGAGCAAATTAAAGGGCAAGGGATAGATAAAATATCGGATATAATTAGTTATCAAAAAAGATAAAAACAGGAAGAATTTTAAGGAAAACATAATATGCCTGTAGCATCATTTAATTATATCTATAATTTTTGCAGCTAAGCTATCCAAAAATTAGGTCTGGCCTTGATGTGCAATATTATGTCAATTATTGCCAATTCAAAAATGCATTGAGGAATAACATAAACAGAATAGCGTGCATCGTGTGTCAAATTAAGTAAACCGGCCACGCAAGATTCTGTTGTTTGTTTGTCAATGAACGCTACAAATCATTATGTAACAGATCTGACTTTTGAATACCAAGTCTCATTTATAAATAAATTTTTCCAAACTTCCTGATTCTTGTTTTGTTCTTTATTTGTGCAAAATAAAAATAATAATATCCATCGATAGAAATTCGACCGCATTATATATTTCTCATCACGTCAATATTATTACTATTAAATGGTTGAGAAAGAGTAAATGATTTACTGTAAATCAACAAATCTGGGAATTTAATATATAAAAGCTATATAGAACAAAATCAAATCATTTCGTCGACATTTGAGCACCAGCGACTGCAAGTCGATCTGCTTGTTCATTGCCGTAAATTCCATTATGCCCAGCCACGTAAGACTAAAATTAATAAAAAAAAAAAACAAACAATTTAATCAGAAATTCTGATTCATACAAACAAGGATAATTCAAAGATTTGTTTTTACCCATTTTATTTCAATTCCACTCATTGCATTATCAAGTCTTTGTAAGTCTTTTTGATTTACCACAGGCTTGCCATCATTCAGCTTCCAGCCATTGCGTTTCCATTTATGAATCCATGTCGTTATGCAGTTTATGGTAAACTGTGAATCCGTCATTAATTTTAGTTTTGTAATTCCTAATTATTAAGAAAACAAACAGATTTAATGTGTTGCATCAAAGGCTAATAATAATTGAAAACCTTCATTTTTTGCTCGAATAATGGCTTTTTCTGCAGCTTGGATTTCTGCAGTATTGTTAGTTTGTCTTCCTAAAGCTGGTTCGGATATGTTGCTACAAAAATGACAAGATTAAATAATTTGTATACACTCAATTTTATGCAATAATAGTTGCAAATAAATCAAATAATCCCATGCTCACAGTCTATGGTCATCTCCAAACCAAACTCCGACCCCTGCTTTGGCTCCGTTTTGTCCATTATTTGTACAAGCACCATCCGTATAAACAATTATATAACCATCTTCATCCACATTAAAGGCTTTGAGATCAACTCCTACATTTGCATCCGTTTTCAGTCTTTTCACTCCCGTAACTCGTTCATTTATCCCTTTCAAAGATCTCTTTTCACGTTTTGCAGACATTTTAAGCTCTTTCGAACCCCCAGCCATATTGTCAGGATTGCCATTACGATGCAATGGGTTAATAAGTATGGCAGTGCGACTTTGCTGTAATCTGGATGGTTCTGGGAATTGAAATTTGGATAATGATGGTGAGGCCATGTTGACGGTATAGGATTCCTTTGGAACGATTACATTTGCATTTGACTTATTCTGTATAATTGGATTCAAGTTCGTCGCAGAAACTGCAAATGTTTGTGGGGCGCCTGGTCCAGCGTTTTCAGAAATAAATTTCTCTGCCTCTCCTTTTGAGGGAAACTTTTTGTATCGTGCGTTTTTAAAACCTTCAATTTGAGATTTACATTCATCCCTAAAATTTTTTATAAAATATTACTTGAAATACTTGAAAATACAAAAAATAATCTCGTGAATGTACTAACCATGTTGCGTAAATTCCAACGCTTTTCCCCCGAGCAACTGCATAAAAGCCTCTAGCTTTTGACTTTCCCATGATTATCAAATTCAAGTAATTTGTGACGGCGTTGGTGACGGGGGAGGACCAACGGAGTTTGCTAAGCGTGGCTTTCCCCTGCTGCAATTTGTTGATCCTGGGATTTAGGATTAAGGGAAGGAGGCACAATTTAAAACGACTGATAACCATGAATGATGAATCGGGGCTAAATAATGTTGAATGTTTGGATTGGACAGAGGATAGTTTGGATTTATAAATTAAAGGGGTGCGGTCTCACGCAAGCTTAAATTTGCAAAAAAAAATAATCATTCTGTTCTTTCTTTCTTTTGCGCCTTCTAATTTAGTAAATATGGGGGAGTAGTGGAAATTCTTTGTTCATTTGAAACGCTCGGTCCAAAATTTTGTACTTCAAACATTAATTATTTGTTGTTGTTTTCTTTTAATTTTTCTCGCTACTCAAATTAATAGAAATTGATCATGCATATAAAAAACATTGTAATATTTCGATAACATTTTTTTTGCAAAAAACGGGTTATGTTTTGAGTATGATTGTGAAGCTTTGAGAGATTTGCATTGCATTTTATGCCCTTGTTTTTTAGGCCCATGAAAATGGCCTTATAGAATCGTCAATGTCGGTCTGTCTGTCTGTCTGTCTGTCTGTCCAAGTGA
>JAQIXN010000151.1:0-61109 GCA_034698145.1 Proisotoma minuta
TCTATCTCTTCCAATGGTGGCATGTGTTGCCTTTTAGAATGCAATTTACAATTAATTTATTTGATTTTATTATATATTTCTTTTGTTCCGAAATCTGGTGCATAAATGTTTTCATTAAAAGCATTTGTGCACCAAATCGAATATTTTATTTAACGATAGTAAAGTTTATGATGATACTCAAGTATGTATATATGTAATGCATAATATGTATTTAAACAGGTGCAATTAGCAAAAGAGAAAGGTGTGCGTGTTTTGGAGAAATTATGGAAAATTGAGAATACCCTTATCTATCTTTAATTGCTAAATCTTGATCATGGGTGAATACATTCCATAATTTCTCTTTATCTGGCGGATATCATATACATAATCTTGTTTTTTTTAGAGGTGTTTAACATTATCGTACATTACAATCACCAATTTAGTTTTGCTACTTTCCCAACGTGTATATGTACTTATTCACATCTTTTGGAGAAACTCGTTTGGCTGCTTCACTTTATCAGATTAGATTGAGATATATATCGTACAATGAAATCATGATCTTATTCTTGTTCAATTCCTGGGCTAAATTTGTGCAGTGCCTGTCTGCTGTCCATCTAAATTCAAGTTTCAGCCCACTCTACATTTAAACACGACTACTCACTAACCATTAGCTACCCTTCTTTTGTGTTGGAAATGCAGTGCACTAGATGATGATCATCCATCCCATTGATACATTTCTCCAGAAATAGAGATAGACGAACGATTCAACTAACTTTAAGCTGCAATTCACGAAAATAAAGAAATTCTCTTTTTCTTTCTGGTTTTCTCATGTGAATGTAAGAGTAAGTGTGAGCAACTAGGTGCAATTACCTTACTATCGATTTGATGCGTTCAATGACCAAATGTTGGCCTCACGAGAGTATTAACAAAGAAGACTAGCCTAGGACAGACAACAAAGTGAAAGCATTCAAAAGCTTGAAGCTTCTTAGCTGGGCAACAACTTTCTCCCCTAATTGCACACATTTTCAGATTTATAATTAAACATTTAAACATTTTTTTCTCTAAATAGAAATAGAAGTATAAAACACCAGGTTGAAAATTTTACTTTCTCCAGCAGCCATCAATCATGATTTACTGGCTAGATAAGAAATGGAATTGAAATCTGGAGATCATCAAGTAGGAGAGCTGTAAATGGGAATGTAATGAGCTCTAACCACCTTGAGCATGTGGTGAAAGTGAAAGCAGCTGTTAGACTAATTTACAAGAAATTGCTTTTCCGGGCCCAACCCTTACATTATGAACTTAGAGCTGGGGCTGATAGGCCAATGTCGAACGAGATTCAATTGAAATGGAACAAGATTTAACTTTGTTTTCCAGAAGCGAGACACATTTTATGTGTAAATAGTAAATAGGCTGAGAGTGGAATTGTGGTTGTTCTGTGGTAAATGGATAGTTTAACTTTTCTCTTTTTGGAAAGCAAAGAAACAACTTAGTGGTTGAACCTGTAGATTAAGCTTTGCACCGCAAGAACAAGTAACTAAAAGTCTATTATTTTGCAAGTTATTGGAATTTCAAGGGGGGTCCTTTTCTCAAAGACACTGAAAAATCTTGGTCTGCAATTACTTTACTTGCCGACTACATTTTTTATCCAACTTCTTTTTATATAAAAATGTTAAATGTCAAGTAAAGTAATGAAATTCGTTTTGCAATTGTAATCACTTTCATGTCAATTCGCTCCTATGTTCTACCACCACAAAGAAACTCAAAGCGTTATAAAAACCGTTTTCAAGTTGTGTGAACTGACTGTTTTATAGATTGGTTTGGTTAAAATTGGATTTTAATCTCAATTTTTACCTGTCGGAACCAACAATCACGAAATAGTCTATTTCTAAAATTTGGGAAATAGTTTAGTTTAACTTTCTTGGAAAGGAAATTATTTACAAATGAACAATCTTTGGAAGGGTGAAATTAATTGCTTTTTCTTGTTTGTTTCTGACAATCGCATTATAACTGCTGTCAGACAGAATTCTAACTTTTGGAATGGTGTGAAATTTTTTATTTAAGTTTCTTAATTTTGCATTTTTACTTTCATATTCAACAAGTAAATGGTGCAGTGTGTAGTACTGTATAGTAGGTTTTATCATTATCAATCAATCAAATATGCCATTAGTATATAATAGTAATTCTTTGCGATATGTGGATGAAAGACTTGGTTCTAGTCCAGAATTCATTTATTGCCTTAAAAGAAAGTTGGGGAAGTAAAAGAGAAATGAAGATATGCCCAAACTAAGAACACTAGTTGCCTCAAGGGAGTAATATTTGCAGGTTCTCATTACTACTTTAAGAAGCAGAAGAAGCTTTTGTGCCTTTTCTTGAGTGAAACGAAATGTTTTGTATGAAGAGAGTTGTGCAACATGAGTTACAAGTGTGATGACATCCGGCATCCGACTTTGTGTTCTGGTGAAAAGTATTAGTCACATTTAGAAATAAAACAACATCCCATTCACCTTCGCCCTATGATACATACAAATGAATATATGCCTACTCTTAAATTACTCTTATGCACATTAATAATAAAAGCGACTTTAAACTTCAAAGGGGAGAAAGTTTAGACGTCGAAACTTGTTATGATACAGACAGAGCAGTAACAAAAGTGAATGCAATTTCATTCTTAACGCCCGTGGAAATATATGTGTAATAATATAGTTGATTAACTGGAAAAGCCACACAATCTTTAGTTACTGTCATCAATGCATCGCCCAGAAAATGTGCACATTAAACTTGAAAAGCGTAAGGTTGAACGTTTTTTAAGAAAGAAAAAGTTTTGCATATAGTTTATATATTTGGCCTTGTTCCTTTCCTTTTCGCTTTTTCGTCCCTTCTTTTCCCAAACACCTTTCAAGTATGAAGTGTCTATGACTGTTATAAGCCAGATAATAGTCAAACTGCATTCCAGGAATTCTAATAAACTGTTACTTTACTTTACACTTTGTTCCTTTCCTTATTGTTAATAACAAGTTTTCAGCTCTTCGTAAATTGTAATATTTTTGTACATTTATTCCCCTTTTATGCCCTTTGTTGTGACAATGAATCAGGATTTGTTATTTTACAAGGGAGCAAATAGAACACCTCCGCATTTCCCCTTTATCCAATGCTCTTTTGGTGCGTGATGTGGTAAACAAATGCGGAGTCTCTGAACTTTGCAACCCGCATCCATTTACTGTTGTTTCTTCCTTTAATGCTTATTTAAAAATACGGAGAATGGATCTTGAGGCGAAACCTGTGTTGGTTTCAAGTTGGTGCATTACTTAAATTACTTATTCTCGCATTCTCCTTCCTTTCTCCCGCATTCCCTTACAAAAGTGGTGTCTACGGCATCAGCCTCTTTTTTTCTCTACCTTTTTTTCTTTTTACCATAAAAAGACACACAGTCTTAAAAAAGAAACAAATTTTATCTTTTTCAAAATCTTGTGTTTGGGTTGCTTCCATGCATCTAAATATCAAGATTTGTCTCTGACCAATAGTAGACTATCTGGATTTTTCTAAATCTTTAAAATGTTTTGTTAAACAAGTATGCGTGTGAAATTGGGACGACATTCTTATAAAGTAGCAGGTGAACACAATGTCAATTTGAGTGTCTAAATTTGCTCTACTTTCTACGCTCTCGCACGTTTTGAGGCAAACTTTTTTTATTAGCTGCGAATATTGTGGACGCTTTTATTTAGACCTCTTAGAAGATTTACCAGGAATGACCAGTTGTCTCCACCGGGAAATGCACTTGAAGTTCCAACACAAAACAAAAAATCGTTTGAAAAGCTTAAATGTTAACACAAGGACAAGATCCATATACTGTAGATTCTAAACCTTGAGCCAGTGTTGGGATCAGAGCTTTGGACTTGCATTAGATTTAGATGTTCACTGCAGCACTTTTCCTTGCTTTGAGCAAGAAACATAAAGATGCGATTGTGGGAAAATGCGTAGCAGGAGAAGAAGCAGACTTGCCTGATCTTCAAACCTGATTATTATTCCAAAGAAGGAGTAGCTGCTAAGCTTTAAAGTATTTATATTTTATCTGTATTCCTTCTTCAGGGCTACATATTTTTCTTCCTTATTTCTAATATTCTTATCCTTGTATTTTCCTTTAAAATATACAAGTTCATCCCCAACAATGATTTTACCTGAACTAACTTGACAATGCAGTTGGCTGGATCTTATAATTCTCTATACATATTTTTTCATGATTTGCTGATTTACAAAAAAAAACTGAGGGTCATAGAAAAATAATTAGATATATAGAAAAAAGCTTTCTTTTAGCTGAATGTAATATCTGATGTTGTAATGACACTTTTTGTTTGAATGAAGATGAAGAGATAATAAACTAATTCTAGTGCATTAACGCACTCAAGTTTGGAGATATTTAGAGAAAGTTAGGTTGGAGAAACTCTTTAGGGTTGAAGAATGAGTTAGAACTCATGTCAAAGGGTAATTTTAATCCCCTTCGTTTCCATAATGCATGCATTTGCTGTGTCCCACCCTTAAAACCACCTTTCGAGTCTTAAAATTTTGTTGTTTATTTCGCATGTTGCATTTATTGTTCCGTGTCGAGTGTCAGTGCATTAGAAAACAAGAGGAGAAAACATTCAATGCAAAGGACTTTATACAAGCAGGTCCTATTCTTATATTTACTGGTTGTTGGTCGGGTGGAAGGGCAAAGGTCTCCTTTGGGAATTGTTTCTTTATCTAATTTAACTGGATAGAAATGGATTATTAAAATTTTAAACATTGTTGTATCATCAAAATACTTTCCTATATAAAGATGAGCTCAACAAAATGTATTTTCCTTATATCATGACAAGAGGAAGAAAGTACAAGTTCAAGCTGTACGCTACATTTAACACAAATACTCAAATAATCTTCGAAGTGTGTGCAGTGCATCATTCGGGAAGGAAGAAGTAGACTTTGTTAGAGAACTTATAAATGAATGTCATGAGGGATTATGTAAGTTTTAGTCCATTTGAATTTGAGATATTTATTTAATAGCTCTTTATATGGTAATGCAAGGGAACGGAGTGCACACATTTTCTGCATTTAGTTCATATTTGTTCGAATACACTAGCGACCTTTTATTGGCTGTTTGGGACAAATTCCAAAATTTTATTTGACTTTTGACATTCTTCCAGAAGAAAAAGAGGGGGCTCGGTCTTTATGCAAAGTGAGGAATAATGCGATATTCCTAATGGGATCCAGTTCATGGCACTCACTCATTGCACTTTTGCCATTTTATTATTAGTATACCCTTCTATTTTAAGGAAGAACACGCACACACATGTGAAATATGATTTGTTGCCTCCGGTCTAGGAATCCATGTACAGAGAGTCGGCAGATTTTGTCACGAGGAAAAATTTTCTTCCTGAAATTTTAGCATATTATTATTAAAACAAAGTTTTGCCAGTAGCTAAATTTATTAGCTTTTCTCCACTTTCATGGGCTAAAAATGGGTTTCAAGATAATTTAAATTAGATAAATTGAGTTAGGCATAAAAGGGGATATAAAAGAAAGATGATAGAAGAGGAATAACTGATGATAATGATGAGGATGATGATGATGGTAATTTGCATTGAAGAGCATAAAAGTCATAGCTCCAAAAAGAATTTGGTAAAAGACTGCGGCGGATGTGGTATGAGCTCTTGGATCCTTTCTTTGGTTTCGGTTTTACTGACTTCTTGTGTGTGATCCTGACTCTGTTTCTCAAGATCCATAGTTGGGGTTCCTCTTCTCAAATAATATAAAAAGGGAAAGAGTGAGAGTGATCAAGTAATAAAATGAAGAATAAATTGCCTTTTATTGACCTCATCATTTTTCTTAATATGCGACCTCCAACACTTTTTGTCTCTGATCTTTTATTCTCAGCCTCTTATCTTGATAGTGTCCTAATTCTTATAATTCCAATAGATAATTTAACTCCTTCTCAATTGACAAAGAGAATATTGTTGTCAACTTTCTTTTTGTTTAAGCTAATCATCTGATACTCTAACTCTATATAAATAGTTTCCTCATTTTAATTTGTTCGTCTTCCTTTTCAAAGTCACTCAATCCAAAAACGGATAGTGAAAGATCAAGTTGAAAGTTCTCATTAGTAGCTTAAACTCTTGTAAAATTCAAATTCTCGCCAGTTTCTTTCCTCGTGACTGGAATGAATTCAAGTTTTTGACTTTTTAAATGGAGTTTGCTTAAAGAGTAAGAACAAGTCCAATTATGCCTTCCAAAAGTGGAGATATCTAAAAGAGTAGGATTCGTAAACAAAAGAAGCAAGGACGAGCTCAATTTCCTCCTTTCTTTCGGCTGGCTTGACTTAAAAACGTAATCCCAGTTGGCCATTTCATTCTTCATTCTTTGATCTGTCAACCCATCATGCATACTCTTCCCTATTTACTCATCCAACAACTTTCTCCAAGAAAAAGTGGCTCAAAATATGGCTTTACATAAGTGTGTTGTTGGGTGAGGGATTTGATATTCATAACCAATCTTATTATTGCAGCTCCCATTGCAACAACTTATTTTGTATGTCAACCATCAAATAACATACACGCATTTTGAATTACAAAACATTTATTTAACATTATGACCAATTTACGAAAGTATATATCTACATGTAATTATTATATAATGAAATACATATTTACATGTATACATTTTTCACACAATTGTACAAATTATAAAAATGTCAATTTTTCTTGTGAGGGCAAAATAAAACTGAGACTAAAATTTTTCATCTAGAAATGTCAAACTGTCTCGCTTATAAATAGCCTGTCACTCCAGTCTCAATTTCAAACAAAAAGTCATAACTCATTTCTTCGTTTTGTAACAAAACATATTAGTTAATATCCGGTTTGTTGAACTCTGTCTCCTGTTAAAGTTCCTGAAACTGCGGAAAATCGGAAATCCAGTTAACAGCAAATTATTTATTATATAGAGAAGGTGGGCCTCTCTTTTATCCTCATGTAAAGATCAAAACAGTATTTGCATAAAGAGAGAAATAACTGAAATAGCTGAAAATGCAGCTTATTTAATCTCTTGGGAGCAGATTTATTGGATTATCCTTCGTCTTCACACCTAAACTTTCTCCACTTATTATATATGTATAAGTATATACAGAAGTATAGGTATATCTGTTGGATTAGAAGCCGTTACATGTTTTTCGTTTTTGCATACACGCATTTTAGAGTGCGTATTTTAACTTTCTTTCCGGAGGCAGGGCGGAGGGTGGACTGAAGATGTATATTATTTGTAACAAGGGTAATAATGTTGAGGTACACATGTTGCCTCTCTTGTGTCGGATGGAGATGTCGTGTCATAACATTACATAACACAATCCTTTGGGAAAATCCTCTTCTCCTTTTAAAGCAAGACTCCATGCAGAGCTTATGTAATAATATTTTAAATACTACTTCCTGTATATTCAACAGCTTGAGAACATTCTGCAGCTAATATCCTCCTCCAACTCCACTGATGAGTTTACTTTGCTAATAAGTACCACTTATCCTTAGTGACTGGGATAACTTGTTGTTCCTTTCAATGTAGAAATCCATGTCGTCCATCAAGTATTATTAATGCAACTTTGAATGAGGAAAACTTTCTCTTTCTATAAGTTTCTATTCCACTAAAGGAGGAAGAATTGAGTGGGATACGAGGAATTGGAAGTGAAAGCTGAGTCGAGTTGATGAGAAGTATTTCGAGTTTGCTTCGTGTGAGCAGCTTCAACTTCTCAACTCAATGCGTGCATTTGACTTTGGACAAATTAGCTGACTTTTACCTTGTTGAATCATTTGAAGTCTCATTTCTCATTCCAATAATTTCTTTCAATATTGTAAAGAAGAAAATCAAAATGACTAGCAAAATATTTAGGAGAATGCATTATGGTTAAGGAGTTAATAAATTTCCGCAGTTTTTTTTTTTATTTTTTCCTGTTTTGGCCAAGATTTGCTAAATGAGAGAAAATGTTTTGTGTGTGGAATGCATTACTCACCATTATCTCCTTCTTTCGTCTTGGTTGACTTATCATCCCTCGCTTCATGCCTTTTGACTTTGCACAATGCACTTTCACTCCCTCAACCTTATCCTACATATCTTAACTAGGGCCAAAATATATGATATATATTTATGTACGACTTTTTTTCAAACTGAAGATTAAAAGGATAGGGATCATCTTTCTATAATCATTTCTACTTTGTATGAAAACACAATTAACTTTTTAAAAGCTTCATCTTGAATACTTATTTTCAAAATCTTCCATCACATCACATTAGACTACATTTTTTATTCTACTTTTAGCAAAAATAATTTTAAATATAAAGTTTTGGCAGTTTGTCGACTTACATGTAAAGTCATAAAACACGCGACTTTCTCCCTCTGCATTGCAAAGAGACATCAGCAGATGTAGCCAAAGAACATTTTTTAATATACACATAACATAACGATACCACTGGCATGTGGCATCCGCTTTCACCATTTCGGTAGAACTTTCCTCGTTAATTTGCATGTGTTGTGGTTCTTGCTTTCCCTTCGTCCATCCAAATGTGCATTCACACCATTCCTTAGGCTGAATTACTTTACACTAAATGATATGAGAAGAAGGTGGCAGCCACCAGACCACAAATAAAGTTAACTTAGCACTAACCCAAAGACGAGTTCCTACAAAAAGAAAGCACTTTACCATATGGCTAACGACAACATGTGCACCAGATTGGGATTTCATAGTCTGGTGGATGTATTCAAAATACAATGAGCACATCAAATACATGCAAAACTTTTAATTATTTTAAAATTAGCTTTCTGCTAATTTTGCATTAATTTGTTAAGCAATTTTATGATCCATTTATTGCTGCTGTAAATTGCATGCATATAGTGGATTGTGTTCAATTGTGTTGTAGTCCCATACATAGTTGGAGAGGAGGAGGGGTGAATCAGATAAGAAAACACGTTCCACTCTCCTCGAGTTCAGAATAGAGATCAGATGACCCAGGGGACTTGAAGAAAATTTGTCCGTTGTGTGTGTTGCACGACTAGTCATGCAGGGCAGTCAAAAATCCAGAAGAAGGAAGAAAGCAGTAAGGGTCAGTGGTGAAGCCCACATTCTTTGAAATGGAAACCTTAAATCTTGTGCATATTCTAAAAGCATGTGAATATTCAAGCTAATAAAATGTTCACATGCAACTACAAACAAAATCTTGAGAGTAATTTCAAAACGCCAAGTTCTATAATTACATCTATTAATTCTTATTTTCTTTATGGAGTCGTTTAATATTTATTACAAGTGCCAGGGGCCAAGATGAGTATTTGCATTAAGATTTAGGAGTAACATTGCGAAATCATATTGTATGCAAGACATACATATGTATGTATATTATATCCAGTCACTGGAACATTTCTTTCCAACAAGTTGTAGTTTATTATTAAAAGCTAATTTTCTTGAGTAATCCCTTGCACAAATAAATTTCTATCAATGTCAACTTTAATTCCTCATGCTAAACAAGTGTCATAATAGGGAGACTAAACAAATGAAAGATCAAGAGAAAATTTGCATTTTCTGACAGAGTCTTGAATATTAACAAGACAATTTACAGAATTTAATACAAACTCTGACAGAACAAAGTGGAAAATTTACGATAATTTGTGAAAGCTAATATGACTCAAAAATTGTGGCACACCTTCATTAGACAAGAATTTAAATATTTGAGCATACATTAACTACGTAGACTTAAATACATACCAATTCTGGAACTGGAGGTGAAATGGGAGAAAGCAATAAGCAAATTTAAGCCCACTTTTGTACACACGAAAGAAAGGAGTGCCAAGACTAGAATAGTAATGATCCAGAGGACCAATTCATATCTGTCAATGACAATTCTACTTTTATCTCAATCCTGTCTATTTAGCATTAACTTGTGCTTTTTATTCCGCCCAGAAAAAACTAGTTCGTCTCTCTCAAAATTCTCAGCCAACATCAAGTAAATTTTGCAGTTTTTTTGTGTTTGGTTGGCCATTTCGGCTATTCATTTTTTTATACCGTCAGTGGTTGGCTGGTTGGAGTTAAAATGATGGAAATTATGGCACAGATTTAAACGTTAATTTTGGGTTGGCTTACAAAATCATAAAATACGCAAACAGATTTTATTGCTTGGCGGAAAATGGACTGCTAATCCCTTTCAACTGGGAAGTAAATCATGTGCAATATATTTCTGCTAATGAAATGCATAGGAGAAAGTATAAGTACTCATTTCGCAATTAGGAAAATGAGTGTCATGTTTTAAACCCCAATGAAATAAAGGGGACAATAAAGCAGAAGAAAGCAAGAAGGAATAAAACAAAACAAAGGATTTTAGGTCATGGTTCATGTGTTGACTCTTCTGTTTGTAGAAATTGCTAGAGTTAATTACCCATGTTGATGGTTTTGTTCACGCACGGCCAGTCACCGACCACTCGCTAAACAACTTCTTTTCTCTTTGTTCTCTCTGTCACAACATCAAGTCACAACTTATGGAGAAGAGCTAACAGAATTAAACGGAGAGAAACAAGTGCCATTAAATGGAGAGCTAGATTAAGCAAACAAACCGCAAAGCAGTTACATACGCACAATTTCAACATGCAACTCGCTAAATGTTTTCACTTTATCAATAATAGCAGAGTTAAAAAGTTTAGAAATTACAACCTGTTGTTGAACAATTTATTATAGACTTTAGATCAGGATTTATTTATTGGAATTTTATTGCATACTTGTGCGTATTGAGAGGAGAAAGTGGGCTGAAGTAGTTTTCAATTGTGTGAATTGCTGCTCACTCATGCAAGTGAACGGATACTTTAAACTAAAGTAAAATCCTTGCAGACTTTTAATGTCCCTTTGGAGTATAAATAAGATATTCAATTCAACAGAGCTAGAGAACAGTTCTTCCATAAAGATAAGCGTGGGAGTTGTGCGAAGAAAGAAAACATGATTCAATTCAATTCACTATTCAACGAACAGTTTTAGTCACAAATAAAATGTGGAGGGATAGAGACAAGACGGTTCAACTTCGACGTGGTTGTCAACAGAGCAGAGTCTTCTCTCTGCTATGCAGTCAGTGAGAAAGGTAAATCCTCGGAAGGAAATATACATACATATAGTATAAGTATAACACTGGTGGTTGAATTGAAGTCAGCAAGAGAGAAAGTTTAAAGGTTTGAAGGGTGAATTGAATCCCAAATCCGAGAGTTAACCCCTTTGCAATGAATGCCATGTGGGACGGGACGTAAAATGACATTTTTGAGCGAGTCTTGACTTTCTCCTTACAAAAGCTGTCACTCACTATCTCCCATACAACCTCCGCTTCCTATACATCATGTATCATAATCACCTAAGACTTTATTGTTACGGAAGCTTGATGACAAAATACGTTTAAAGTGCAAATACGCGTACTTTATCCTCGCTAGACATTTTCATATATATACGCACATTTAGGTATATCTGTAAATATCCGTAAATACTCAAAGATATTTTAAATAATTTTTTTTTCTGTGCATATTCATTTATTTGACATTCAACTTATTTCAAAATGGAAAACACAACAAATGAGTTGGAATAATACAGAGTCCGTACAGTCACCCCTTCCATTATTTTCTCAGCTTATTTCCTTTGAGACTCTGACAACAGATTGGTCATCAACTTAAAAAGAAAAACAAAAGGGGACGTGGAATCTGAGCCCTACTGCGGTTTGCACCAGTAGAAAATAAGCCGAGTTATGAATGATTGAGTCAAACACAAATATTAAAGGTCAGATCAGTTTGGGCCTATTTCCGGTCAACTGATCTTTTTATTCGAGTGTGTAAAGATATCTGATCTAACGTCACAAGATTTTGGTTGGTTGGGGGAAAGAGTGACAGACTGGTTTGATGTTTCAATGTCGATTCTCAATCTCAAGTGTCATAGCTGAGCCCAAGAGTGAAATTTGATTCTGTTCGATTTTCGATTGTTCATGCAGTGGCATATGAGTGAGAGTGCATCCAGTTGTACAAGTTACCACATAAACCCTCAATCCATGTCAGCGTACATAAGTATTGATACCAAAAACCAAAAGTAATCTCGGGGTGACTAGATTGCCTTTCATTTATTTCTTTCTTTTCTTTCTCCCTCACTCCCCAATCCCTATTACATTCTGCTACATTTCTTATGATGGTTTATGTGATCCTTTGCTAAGGTAGAAAAGAAGGGGATGAAATGTGCAAGGATGGTTTGGAATAAGATAAATTCCTTCATGCACTTCCAGTCAACCGCAGCCAGATTCTTTTTACATTGTTACAACTTTTACTCACTTGCATGTGTACCACTGACACTCAACCCAAAACCATCTCAGTCTGTCTCTCGACTTGATTGTGTTTTATTGGAATCTCCCTTAATGTAATTGTATGTGATGAGGGTAAGGGAGATGTGATGGTGCATTAAATGAACACACGGTTCCGTTATTTTAAGAAATTGAATAGAAAGTGCATGTGCATGGAAAATATATATACAAGGGCAAAGATAAAAATTCAGTTTATTTGTATACACCAGCCAAGTTTCGTCGGGAGGTTTATATTACCTTAATTGATATTCCGATAGAGAAAGGCAATCATGAGAGTAATTTTCGAGTTAGTTTATCTTGGGGGAAGTGCAGACACGTACACTAACTAACGTTGAATAAAAGGAGATAAATGGATGAGGAAATGCAACAGATTTTTGCTCTATTTTGTGCATTTGGTGCTCCGACATTAGTAGTTTAGTCAAGTTTGGGTAATTTCATATCAACCTTCTAAATTCTCTCTGAGATTGAGTTATTAGATATGTGTGTATCTTGATGATTTATCACTTTATACATAAAAGTATCTTTTAATTAAAACGCTAATTTTGGAAATATGACACTACTGCAACTTTATTTAATTGAATAGAATTAATTGACCATGCTCTGTAATTATAAAGTGCACTCATGCACTTTTGTCGAAATTTGTTAAAGTGCACACCTAAGCGAGGTGGATTGAGCGGAATTCAATACTTTCCCCTTCATCTCCATCTCTCTTACATTCAAGTGGACATCTGTTGCAGGACCCTTCCAAAACAAAATGTATTTAAGAACTAAAATCCTTTCTTGTAAAAGTTACAATAGGAAAGGAAAGTACGGGTGAAAGTTTTGGTGAAACTAAATTAAAGGAGGGTGGAGTTGGTTACGTTTTCCTCAAATGTGGAGTTAGTGGCAGATGCACAGATCGGGAATTCATTGAGATTCTGATTTTACTTTCTTTTACTCTCCCCTTTATCCACTAAAACTTTACTGATATCGACAATGCATTTACCTCCCTAATTTTATTTAAGTGGTATCTGTTGACTTAATAAATCTTTAAATTTTATACGCATCTATAATGCATTATAATAATTGTGTTTTTTTTTTGCAGCCATGAAAGATCAGCCAAAATTTTCTGAAGGAATCCCAAATATTACCGTTGCAGTTGGAAGAGATGCAAGCTTACCATGTATTGTAGAGAATCTTGGTCAACATAAAGTAAGAATAATTAGTTTTAGTTTAATTAGAAGCAAAAACTAACCTGAGACATGTGATAAATATCTTGGTTTTTGACATTCTTAAAAAAATACCCCTTGAAATTTTTCGGTATTCACACGTCACATTATGTTAAATCATGAAATATTTGAGCTCTCTACTTTCCCAAGACACAGACATTTAGGAAAAATATGTCGCAAAATATGTCATGTGTAACTAACATTGATGTCTGTGCATATCATTATATGCTTATACGAACTCTGCTTGTCTCACCTCAACTAAAATATTCATTTCTATTTGTCTTCTCTCTGTGGGAAAATATCCAGAAAAGATCCTTCTTGAAGTGTAGAACATAGTTTGGACCTGAAGTGGAGTATAATGGCATTAGAATCCCGAAAGATTTATGCCTTTAACCGGTAAACGGTGAAATAATTTCAAATGGACCGAAAAAATGGGTATGAATCCTCCATTATCACAGCTAGATATCTATCTAAGAGGAAATAGGTAAAAGCAGTTGGCCATATTTCTTTCCCGTCATACATTGAACATTATTTAGAGATCTTACATCAAAAGCGTGAACCTTTTCTGGCACTTTGTTATCCTACCACTTCCAGTTCATTCTACTTACTTTAGTCCAATAAAAAAGGTTTTTAGCTCAACTTTTCTACTTGGATATGATGTGAATTCAGTAGGATTTAAATAGCAATAAAATGACTGGTCCGTTCTTTCATTTACTCGACGATTTATTGAAGTAAAAGTAGGTGAAAGTGGTAAAAGTTTAGTGAGTCTCATCCAATTTCCGTTTTATTTTAAATTGTATTGTGGAAACGTATTTGGTAAGGTAAGAAATTTGTGGTAGTTAGTTTCTGTAATTATTTTTGTGTTTAATTCAGAAAGTAGGTATACTTAGATATCTTGGGAAAAGATGGGAGTCAGCCGTTTAGTAAGTGATGCAGAAGGGAAAGTTAATTTTAAAGAGGAGAAGCTGAAGAATTGAATGCAAGGAGTCCATGAAAACAAAAGTAATCTAAAGCATCGTTGACTCAAAGAACGAGTTCAACTCAAGTAACGATCGTTTAAGCAACTTTCCCTTTTGTTAAACTTGAGATTCAAGTTTCCTTTCTTTCTCTCATGTCTTGAGGATCACAAACTATGAGGTGTGCTTTAGCTTTGATTACCAAGCTTTATGGGACTGCATGCATTTAATAAATATGATCGATCTGTTTTGATAAAAAGATGCACTCTCCGAGTTTTATAAATAAAGAATGGAAATTAAATGGTAAATTCTTGTACCCTGGCTGCATTCAGAAAACAAATCTAATAAAGATTGGCATATTCTATCTGTAAACAAACATTAGTTATACTTAAAAATTACGATCATGAAGTGTCACTTATTGAACTTAAATGATCTGACGCGTACTTCACCTTTTCTAGGAAGGAAATTCTTGACTTGCTCATTCGAGTTCTTTCAATCCATGTGATTTGAATAAAAATTTAATTTCACCAGATCAAATACGATTGAGGGGTCGGGATAGACTTTGAAATTGAGCCCATCTAAATCATATTGCATAGTGTGTTTTCATTCAAATTTTATTCAAAATGGTATTTCAAAATTTTAATGATGTAAAATAATAATTACGATAAAATATTATCAACAACAAGAGCTTAGGTATATCCAAAACGAAAAATATATAGCTGATTTTTCTCATTAATTTTTAAAGGTCCTTGATGAATGTTAAATGAATAAATGAATGTTTTGTATTCCTATTCATTCATTTCATAAATATGTTGTATGTTGGATTTGAAATTAGCCCAATTAAATTTTGTAAAACGCAAACCAAAAAAAAACTTGTTACAAAATTTATTATCACGCTAATATATCTTCATCATTTAATCTTTGCACCCTTAGCAGATTGTGGGGTTGCAAAAGAATAGATTTTTGTAACACAAAAGAAAAGATGAGTTAACGAGATGGAGAATCTGGGATCGAGAATTGTAGTGCACCACTTGAAAACTATCTCATAGAATTTCATATCGTATTATAATAACAATGGAGAAGCAGACGTTAATCTCATTTCATAATCTTCCCTTCTTGTTACAATGTTATTATTGCTCACTCTCTGTGACTTCCTACTTCTCAATTCAGTCAAACTTAACTCAAATCAAAACTTTCACAAATCCCTTCTCAAAGTAATGCAGCTTTAGTCAAAACTTTCTCATTCTTAAAGGAAGAAAACTGGTTACTTCTTTGAACCGTGATATAATCTCTAGCCTGCCATGAAAAGAGTGCTGCCGACAAATATACATCAAAACTTCACAAATCAAAACATTAAAGTTGCAACCACCTTTTAATTGATTTCCAATGATTTTCACATTTTGAGACAAAATTAGATTTGGTTGCACGGATAATAGGTTTATATGAAAATGAAAGTTTATGGGTTGCATGAGGGTTAAATTTCATTGTTGGTCGGTATAATGTTGTTATTCATGCGATAAACGCTTGTTTGACTTAATATTCATGAACATTTTGAGCATAATGTAAGAGGAAAATAGCACTATCTTTCCTGACATGGCACTTAGGATACAGGTCTATATGAAAAACAAGCTAAGAATAAAGAAAAGATAAGACACGTTCCTTTTTAGTACAACCAAAAGTACCAACTTAGCCTGTGTTGTCATCATGTTTGAGTTCATGAAACTGAATAAACTGCATAAAATGGATAAAATTGTCATTCATATTACTTTTGGGTTGCAATATCTTTTGCGTCTTGTTCATAAAACGGAAGAGGGAGAAAAAAAATTCTCAGAAAATAGGGAAGATGATACAGAAGAGGTTGATTCCTTTTAATATCCATATCTCTACAAACCACAACAAAAAAGTGCCTTGTACGAGGAAACTTACTTTTTCTCGTCTTGCGTTGGCCATGAATTTTTATTTGGGAGGTGAAATGCTTCCACACAAATTCCAACACATGTCATTTCTAAATGATGACAAGTAGCATAGTAATAAGCTGTAAAAGTTTCTCTCATGTATTGGCATCTCTTTTGCACTTTGGAAGAAAATGTAACATTTCCTTATTCTCCAAAAAGACATGATGCTCATTTCAGAAAATTGAATGGCAATGAAATGTGAAAGCATTTTACTTTTACTTGAGAACTATCTTGTCCGTCCAATCAGTGAAAAACTAAATGTTCGCATCTGGTTTTCCAATGTTGATTAGTAGCAATATGAAAGTCGTTTGAAATGGAGAACTGAGAGACTGTATTATATGATCCGCTTTGGGATTTATCATGAATTTAGCATCTCCCAAATCAGAGGGGCTTTACGTCTCAATGACATTAATTAATGAAGTATGGAATTTAATTTAGAGTGTAGAAAAGCATCCCACGCTAAGCTAGCACAACTGGGACTAATTTATTATACTCCATTAATTTCTAAAAGTTCTTTATAGTTAAATTACTTACAATCTTGTATAATATTAACTTACTATTTTTTAACTTGTGCTATTTTCAGATCGCCTTCGTTCATATAGATCGCCGAATGATATTAACTATTCACAGGTACAGATTTGTATATTCATTAATAAAGGGCATTATTTTAATAAATGCCTGACGGCCTAATTATTTGCAGACACATTGTAACCAAAATTCCGAGATTTAGCGTATCGTACGACTCGCATAAAACGTGGCTGCTACATATAAACTCTGTGCAGCAAGAAGATCGAGGATAGTAAGTTGTGATTTCAAAAAAAATATTGCTTATTAAAACTAACACACTGTTTTGATTTATCTATCTAATTTTTTAGCTACATGTGTCAGGTCAACACGAGTCCAATGATTTCTCAAGTTGGCTATCTCCAAGTTGTAGGTAAGATAATTGCTTAAATTCTATATATAATCAATTAGTTGTATAGCGTAATTGTCGGCATGTTCAGTCTCTAAAATTGGAAACCGAGTTGGTTAGAAGAGTTTTGCAATGTGATTGAGTGGTTGTAAGTCATTCTTTAGCTGAGGGATGATTGGGAGTTGAACTGATCGGCTGGTGAAAGAAGTTGATGTAGTGTGAGTAATTTGTGATCTGACTTCTTGTCATAGTTCCACCAAACATCTTGGACGAGGAAAGCTCAGAGTCCCATGTCGCTGTGAGAGAACACCAAAATATTACGCTAAGCTGCAAAGCGGAAGGATTTCCCGAGCCACGTATAACCTGGAAGAGGGAAGATGGACAACCCTTTGCAATAGATCGGAGGAAAAAAGGCAAGTCAACAAACCAATCCACTCCACTCAATATCACATCAAATCTTACGAGACACATAAAACCATAATTCCTCTCTAAACAAAGATTTTTTTCCTCTTCTGACATTCTTGTCAACCTTCTCTCATTTACATATTTATAGATAAAATAGCATTAAGTACATTCATTAAGCCTACGATTATTTACCCTTAGAGATATTTTGAAACTATTCTCAATCAGCCCATCGAGTATTAACTAATATGTTGGTTGAGTTGGGTAGGAGTTTATATGGATTTGGGTTGATTCATTTGTCTGAGGAAAAGGAAAGCAAACAATGAGCTCAACTCTAAACTTCTGTCCTTCAGTTGATTACTTACTAACTCACTTTAGTAAAAGTAAAGTAGGATATCGCCATCAAAATCAACATCAACTGATGTACTGATCCATAATGTAATGATAAAGCCAAACGATGGATGGATGGATGAGTAAATCATTAGAAGACGAGAATCCAATGGATTTGGGTGGAATTTCTCCAGAGTTGGCAAATCGACTGTAATAAACTTGTGTGTTGTTGCTTCTGTTGCTCGACATTATGAATTGCCTTGTGAATGAGAGAATACTTCACTCAAAAAAGTCCTTTGTGTTTCTTGTGTAAGATAAACTTGAGATTTGTTGTTTTTGTCTCATTGTTTTTCTTTCTTGTTTTTCTTTTTATATTTTTGATTTTTGCTTTTTATTGTTATTTTTCTCAAAAGTTGATAATCTGCTGAGGATGGGAAAGTAAAAAAAATCTATACATGTCTATGGCACACCCCCACTCGTCCTCCCACAGACCTAAATATCAATTTGATATTATCAAATATGCCCATGACTTTTTCTTTTGACTTGAGACTTTTTAACTTTGGGAAAGAAAGTTAATTTGTTTCATGGGAATATATTGTAAGTGGTATCGGCAAGGGACACCGCACTTTTTTCCAAACTATGTACTTTCCCAGCTCTAACTTATGAGCTGAATACTTTATGGAATATTGTTTTCTTGTATCAGTAGATGTATAACATGCAATCCGAATGATTTGGAAATGTTGTATTTCATACTGCAGATTAACTAATTCCAAAATGACAATAATTTGACAAATTGAAAGATTTATCATTCCGGTTTAAAGCTAGATTCATTAAACAAGGGTTAGATGTAATGTTGGATTAGTAGAACAAGCAAGCGAGTTCTCGTAAATTTTATTTTCACTTACTTACTTTCTCTGTTTCACTTCGATTAAATTTCAAACCTGTTCAAATTCAGTGTTGGAAGTTCTAGTTCTGGCTGGCTTTAGGACTATGGAGAATAAATTGTACAAGGATTAGTTTATGGGATATTATTTTGACTGGAAAGACTTCTAGCCCCATTCTCTGCTAGCTTTCTCTAAATTTTGGATGAAAGAAACAGGAATTATTGCAGTGTGAATATACGAATGAGACTGATAGCAGAGTTAATGTCCACCCGGGTGGTGGAAATAAAGTCCAAATCCGATCATTTTGTGATGGACTGAAATGACAAGGACAACAGATAAGTTGAAAGTGGCTGTATGCAGAAACCATTAACCACTCCGGTTAGTATAATATCACTGGTGACTCATTTTACTCTTCAATAAAATAGATCTCTAACCATCCGTATCTCGTTCCTCCCCATTTCATTTGATTCATAAACAAATTCATTGAATGCCATTTTTGAAAGAATTACATTAAAAAGATCCAACATTATTCTGAGCTTTGGTTTCAAGTATTTAGATTTGGTTTCTTTTAATTTAAGGTGGCAATAAAACATACAGGTAAAGGAATGATTTGTTTTAAATAACCGTTAAAGCAAACAAAGCGTGACATGAGACTCATTTATTCTAAGCACAAACTCACAAAGTCTCATGAAAATAAATGCCACAATGTTTTTTCGTATACATCTGCATTATGTAATGTTCAGTGGGATGTAGAATTTAGATTGTGAAAGAGAAAGGTACTTAAATATTGTGGAAAATGTATGGAACTACTCTATCATTCTGAACCATTGTTTCTACGTATCCGTCGGATTGCAAATTGTGATTGCACAAGAACAAGAATAGCTCGACAATCATCAAGGGAAAAAAGCAATTTATCTGCTCAAACATGTTCTCATCCAGAGCAAATACAATGGACCAGAATACTTGGCTATGATCTCCACTTTTACATGTGTACTTCTATGTTCTTGTTTCATTTGTAAAAGTTCAAACAGCTCATATATTTAGTTCTTGTTCTTTATACTTACAAGAAATTTACATATTTCTGGTCTGTTTATGACATGCTAAATTTACAAGCTGCTTTAAAAAATCTAATCTAATTGTAAACCCATTTAAACTCGATCTGGACTGACATACTCTATTCAACAATAGTGTTCCCAAATGACAAAAATTAACTCGATTGTATTTGGATTAAAATTAAATGAATGGAGTAGTGGAGCAACAAACAATAGTCCCTGATAAATTCACTTTCTCTTATATACATCGAATTATACAACGATTGTCTATTTCTCCGGTATATTTACTACTATGTACATAGAGAAATTTAGTAATAAATAGGCCATTATGCTGACTTCAATTCTTGTGCAATAACAATCCAGTTTCATTCACAAGCTGCAGGGAGAAAGGAAAACTCGTGGCCGAGAGTGCGTATGCAAGCAAAGAAGGGGATGATTTTGTATATCTTTTATTTTGTCCCAATTGTGCATTTCGTTCCCTATGCGTCCCTTAATTCAGTGACAATTTACATTCAAATGCTGGCAACAATAGAAGGGGACATTTTGTGGAGTGCGTGTTCTATGTGAATCGACTCTATTTCCTTTCTCATAATAAAGATCCGATAAAATTATCTTGGTTAGCTAAGGATGACATCTAAAAGCCTCCTTTAAATGCATGTTTATTGGTTTGTTTATGTCTTCAGAGTGCAGTAAATAGTGTACTATCAGCAGTAATATTATGCAATGCAATTGTGAAATATATCGGACTGTGCAATTATTTGCTTCGTTACTTTCTAAACGTTTTAATACACCGAAAAATAAATATCATGCGTTGAACTGTATATATGTACTTTGTTGGTGCATAATGCACCACATAAAACTCATTATAGTTTTTTACTGTGTATTTATTAATATTAATTGCATGGAAAGACAACAAACTTGATTTTACACACAAGAACAAAAGGCAGATCCACCACACCACCCTACATTTATTTTTGTCAATATTTACGCCCTTTATGGTTCAGTTTGACAGAAAAGGGTGCAACTATTTAAATCAGTAAATACATGGGGTTGGCGACATCCGTCCAATAATGATGAAAAAGTGAACTCTGTGATGTACATTAAAGCATATCAATGGGGATGCGTCAATTCATTCGTTGTGATTTGCTTAAATTTATGAGCTTCATAATTTGGTAGGGTGAAAAGTAACGGGTATAATTTCCGGAATTTTTACATCCCTTTAGCATTGTTTTAACTTAAAAACTGTACAGAATAAAATTGTTCCAAAAATAGTCGTAAATATGTATGTGGAAACCAAAATATAATGATTTCTATATGTATTTGCAGTGAACGTTTCTGAGGGTGAAAGTTTAAAATTACACAAAGTGAGCAGATTGGAAATGGGTAAGACATTTTTTTAAATTACAGATTTAATTATTATTATTAATATTTTTTTTTAAATTGCAGGTGCATATCTCTGCATAGCATCTAACGGTAAAATTTAATAGAATCTAATCGATCATTAAAGTGTAAATAGTTGAATACAATTTTATATGTCATGAACATTACAGGTATTCCGCCGAGTGTTAGTAAACGAATAGAACTACTAACAGAATGTAAGTAAAACCGACCGGCTCTTATTTTATTACATTAAATAATAAGATTTTTAATACTTTTCAATATGCTTGTCAAACTAGGAGAGTCATTTAAAACATTACAAATTTTTCTGACTATACTTTTTTGATATTACATAGTTAAATATTTTTATGCTCTTGTTCACTTTAATTTAGTTAGTGGTATTTGGAGCATTTGTCAGTGAGAAAGTGGCTGAAGCAGCAGGGTTTCAGTAAACCGTGAAAAGTGAGATAGATAGATGAATGGAAGGGCGGAGGAGACTCCAATTTGTCTTGATCAACCCACCAACTTCACTTTCATTGAATTTACTTTACACATATTGCCACGTTGCATCACGATACATACAATTTATATGAAATAAGTATGTACACATACACACGCCGTACATTCATGCACTCAAACGTATAATGAATAAACATTTTGGCAAAAAGTAAATAAAGAAATATTTGCAAAGTGACGTTGCACTGCTACATATTTAGATGCAGATTGTAGACATGTTTTAAACAAGCTCAAAGGTGACAGTAAACACATTTTGTCAACGTTCTTATCCTGTTCTACTTGAGTTGAGGGGTTAAAGTGTAAGTGTGTAGGATTAGCCTTTCCTTCCTTTGTGTGTCACTTTATCTTCATGCACCTTTCCCATTTATGGCCCAAGAATACACGACGATATAGTCAACTCATGACATGCATAGTCAATGACAGCTTTCTCAAACCCCTCGAACTTTAGCTCACAAAATTCTTGGCGTTTACCAATGCATAATGCAAGTTTGTTGATGGATTTTTTATCAGACAACAACAAATAACATTTAGCACCCGAATGAATTCAATTGAATTGCCTTATATAACGCATTTTTTAATAAATATTATCATTTCTAGATTGGGTAAAAATTAGTAAATAAGACAGTGCATTAAGCAGTATCAATAAGCGTCAATCATCCAGCAAAAAGTGATACATTCATAACACAAGGAAATCGTTGAGATATTACATCACGGAAAGTGAGACGGAAGTAGCAAAAGGTTTTATATTCTTTAGAGATTTCCGGAATCTTTTGAGCTCTGAATTTTGAGCAGGTGAAATATTTTCCCTTTAGAGTATAATGCAGTTTTTCTTATGAATAAAGCGATTGGTTTCTTTGCTCCCGATTTTCTTTCAATTCTTTAACCGACGTGGAATTCAACCATCACCATATTTATAAAAGGATTTTATTTGAGCACCGTTTACTATCTTTTATAAAGGCATAAATCTGACAAATAAGATTTCTATTGTTGAAACCCCATTTCATTTGATTTAGAAAAAAGATGCTTCGAATATTAAAGAGCTTTCCTTTATGTACTTTTACAGTTTATCCCACAATATTTGTGCAAAACCAATTAATTGGGGCAGCAAAAGGAATGAATGTTACTCTTGAGTGTGGTAAGTAACAATTATTTGTTATTTCACTATACATACATTATACAGATAAAAATATGCAATTTCAAAATTGCAGTCACGGAAGCTTTTCCGCGTGCCATTTCCTATTGGGTCTATGATAATCTGATGATTTTGACCACGGGAAAATACAACACAGAAATTGTAGAAACAAGTTACAGAACCCATATGCGTCTCACCGTCAGGAATTTAAAAGAGAAAGACTTTGGAAGATATAAGGGAGGATTTTCACTGTCCAATATAGAGAGCATTGTATCGTATTGTCAGATTGTCATATCTTATGTCATGCAATGCATAGTAAAAATCTATTATTAATCAGATCAAGCAAGTGCATTGCATGACATAGACACAAAGATTCTTGGCACTTTTATCAAAAGTGACAAAAAACCTTGATGACTACATTTTAAAAAATCCGATATTACGATACAATCTCAAACTAATCCAAATTCCCTGATGCAGTGTTTGGCCAAGAACAGTCTTGGCGAAGTTGAAGGAGCAATCAGGTTTGATTAATCTCGGCTTGAAAATTTTAAAGTTGGCAATAATTATTATATGTTAGTTCTTTAATGTGTAATGTGTTAAAACAGAGTTACCAAATAATATCATTTGTTTTATTTTTAATTTGCCAACTAAATTATTCTCAATCCGAGATTTCTCAAACTCAAAAAACAACTTTTCAGATTATATGGTAAGTAATTAATAAACTATAATTTGTTATTAAATAATTTTAATTAATTAATAAATAACTTTGTGTTTACAGAGATTCCTGTGCCATCAACTCCACCCAAAGCTACAGAGATTAAGCAAGAGAAAAACAGTAAGTTTTATAGAATTAAATAATTGTCTGCTTTTATGTACATTTATTTTTGCGTAATTTCTCTCTCAAAATTTATTGTACGGTTAGTATTTTGATGCAGATAATTGATTAGTTGGATCACAAATTGTCTTCAATAGAGAACTGGCTGACAGGGCTGCAGAGATTTGGTGACAAAGAGAAAGACTAGAAATCAACGGATAGATTACGAACGATGACATTCATTTATGATTATTATTACATTTGTACAAATTTAGGGAATCCATGTCAGGGATGGATTTTGGCAAGAATTTTGATGTTGTTACTTTCACTTCATTCCTCGTCTTTCATAGTTTATCCTTTATAATAATTTAATGTGAACGATGTGTATTACATACTCTTCCATGGGTTTCCTTTTCCACAAATTTGAGAAAGTTAGGATTGTGTCTCTCACATGGAAGAGTAACAAAGAATCAAGTTGATGATGATTCATTGAGTCAGCTCTCCTGTCCTCACAGCCATTTACTGATTTACTCCACTTTCTCGTCTCGCTTTATTACGTCCCATTTACTTTGCTTTCACCATTTTCTTATTTTGGCCTCCGTTTCCTGTTCTGTGGTCTTATTGACCAAAAATACCTTTCCCACACAAAGCCGCACACATTTGTCCAAGGGTCGTATGTCTTTCATGTGAAAAGTATGCATCTAATGGACGACGCTTATCATCATTCCATCTCTTCATCTTTCCTTTCCACTTGCAAAGCTAAATTTCAAATGTAACAACAACAAGAGAGTTCTAACTATTCTGCTTCCATCTCCAGATCAAGTGGGTGGGGTCAGACTAAACCCAATTTCAAAGTCAGAAAATGAAAAATGGAACAAAGGTAGAGACAGAGAATCAAAGTCTAGCAACAGAGTCCCTTCGGATTTTTCCAGTCCAGATGCTCCCAGTGGCTTTAATCGTACATCAATCCGCGTTCCAAACATGGGATCAATCAATTCAGGGACTGATTCTGCAGGTACACTTTGCTTACTTTAAATTTTATCAACAGACAAAGTACTAAGCAATACTTTTAAAAAATATGCCATCAAAATACAAAATATGCATTTATAATTTGTAGGACGGGTTCTGCAACTTTCACTCGCAAAGTGTACAATCAGCTTTGCATCTTTATACCTGACTGCACTTGTTCTTCATAGTAGTATTTTTAATAGTGTTTTATTAGATTGGGATATTACATCGTTATTTTTATAATTTCATTAATGCCACAACGTTGTTTTAATATAGCTTAGCTTTTTAAAGAAAAACGCCAAAATAAGATGTTTATACATTTGCTTCGTCGTTGAAATCATTCATTTAACCAAACAAAACCAGTATCATTCAGTCTGGAAAATCTACTCCACTTTAAATATCTACATAGAAGAAGAGCATTCAACCGAGCCGAATTTCATCATTGCCACAGACTGTTTAAAACAATGTTGTGCCCTTCTGGTGATGTCGTTTACAGATTTGAATTTGATGGTTTCAATGTTAAATGTTTTATGGCTGGTGGCAACAAGAAACAGTCGGCAAAGGTGCAAATTATGTAACCAGCAGTCTTTGTGACTTTCTGACCGGATTTTGTGGTTCGGGAGTGGTTTATTGTCGCCCGTCTTCTCTATTCAACAATTCGTACTTTGCTCTATACTGCTGCCATTGCTCGTAATATAAGTGAAGACATTATATATTTCTTCCATCTGATTTGGTGCTTCAAATACTTTAATTGTAAATTTGGATAAAATTCTCAATGATTAGAATACTAACACTAGCCAATTATAAGTATATATTTATCTTTGATCTAATTATGTATATCAAGCACGTTACCGTTGCACAAGCCGTACTCAAATTAGAATAAGAATAACTCATATGTGTATAAAATATGTATGTACATGAAGCTCAGTTTTTATAAGTATATAGTCATTATTGTGCTTGCAGTTAATTGATGAAAAGTATGACACGTTGCTGCTAATAATGTATAAAAGACAATCATAGTATTGTAACTCTGCAATAAAAGAGTTGATCGTGCCAACTGAACACCTACCAAAAACCAGCTCTGTGAATATACGTCTGCCTATATGATTAAGTTTTCGAAGTATCTTTGAAGAAAGTTTGATATCAGTGTTCTTTTAAATAAACTTGTCTCCAAACCCAATATCGAAGAGAAAGTTATTTCAAACTGAGCATCCATCTGGGATCTGCGTGCTATGTTAACTTATTCATGATGCAGTGGAAAATGTTTTGGAAAAAGATGTGCGACAAACGTATATGTGTGTGCAATAAATCCAAAATAGATATGAAAGGTCTCAAGGAATGTTTGAAATTAGATTTACATAAATAAGTTTAATATTGTTGATCTCAGTTTGGAGAAAGTTACTTATTCTAGCATAATAATATAAAATATTCAAGTAGTGCAACATTTCAATCTAAATGTAATAACAAGCACATATGTATATTTATTATTACATATATATATATTACTATAATCTATGTAAGTTTGCTTTGTGGTTTGATTTTTTTTCATCAGATTGCACAAGTGCCAAATGTAACTTTTATGTATGATTTGTCACGCGACAACTGCATAATTTATATTCGAGTTTCTTATAGCTAAAATCAAAAATAAAGAAATTTTATATTTATACGTAATATGCAACTACGTGATATTAAAATTTGTACAAATAGAATAGAGCAGATAAGACAAAGCTAATTTCCAGAATATTATTAAATAAAGCTTATACAATAATGTAGAATGAAACGATTTTTTTAAATCAATGTTTAGTATAAAGTTTTAAGTGTTAATTATTCAGCTCTACAATTTTCAATAATTATAATAAAAGGATTAAAATTAAAATTTCAATTGCACTGCAAAATATAATTTATAATTTAAGCAACATTAAAATATATGTAATGCAGCTGCGTTATTTCGACAAAAAATATGCCAATTATTACTACTTCTCAGAACGTGTAACATGTAATTTGTATGATATAGTTAATAAAATGAGGACAAATACCAAATAAACAAAATGACAAATTTTGATCAATTAAACCTATTAATTTCTTTCCTAAAACAAAGCGAAACGGAAAGCCAGTGATATTATTTGAAATTCTTTGGGATTCTCAATTCAAGCCCAAGGGTTCTCTCCATTATAAGAAGCTAATTTTCTGTCGAACTCTGGATTCTCAATGCATTTAATTATTAAGTAGGAGGGAGGGTGATTTTTGTGAAATTCCGCTTGGGTCTGGACACGGGAGCCATAAGCCGTCCAAGGGATGGAGAAAGTAAGTGAGTAAAGTGGAGGAAATCTCATCAGAGAGAGAGAGTTGAAAGAAATTTGGGATATGTTTGAATTCCTGGCACGTTCTGGGCAATAAGCAAGTAGACTCTGAGCATCCCGACACGGGATGAATATTGCAGAAAGAAAGCTTTAAGGATATGCACTTATCTTCCCTCCAATTTCATGTTACCTCTTCATGTTTGTTATAATCCATCCATCCACGATATCTATCCCACATTTCAAATTCAAAACTATCTTCCTATTACCTACCAAATAAAATAAGCAGCACTAAAAACAACCAACCGCAAATGGAGTGCTTGTAAAAATTATTACTCAAAAGTTAATAATGTAAAGCAAGAAAAGTTGAGAAAGTATATATACCTCGTGTAAAATGTTTTGAACAGACATAATTTGAAAAGGTACAGAGAAAAAGAAAGAAGCAGGGTGGAGAAATTGTCAAATAATAGTACAAAGCACAGTAATTCTCCATTATGTAAGGAAAGAAGGGATGGACAATTGTTGTGAATGAGGAGGGAAACAATTTGATGTAGGTGCTAATGAATGATTAATGAGAGTGGAGGAGATACAAGAGATGCTTTTATAGGCAGATATCTCCACTTCCTACTTAATCCAATTTTCCTTTGGGATGCCAACCCACTTTCACCAAAATCACCACCGACCAATATCAACTTTGGTGGCTTCAACTTTGAAAGCTTATCCACATTCCAGAGAATCTTATTATCAAGTATTCTCTTCTTTAGGTCGAATTTGCTCAGTCAAATGAAAAAAAATTAAACAAAGTAACAATGGTCGATTTTCAAAACCAAGTTTTTGAAAACTTAAATGAAAACTGACAGTGCGGTTTGGTAATCAATTAAGTCTCTAGTTTCATTAAATTGCAACTAATTTGTTAACTCACTGCTTTCTCCGGAGCTGTATTACCTTTGTAGGATAATACAAAGCACAGTATTATTTAAGCTTTAAACTTTGCAAGAGTTCATTTGCCAAGACTTGATGGAAAATTTACACTTTGAAGAGAGCTTTCTTCCCCATTGAAGATTCATGGAAAATCAAGGAAGGATATCACTTGCATTGCAGCACATTTATTATTAAAACAAGGTGGACGACTAATAAACAACCCATCATTTATAATTAACAAGTCAGCCTTGTTATCACCTACCCACCAATTTAGATATACCTCATGCAAAATTTCTCACAGTCTGAAGATTGTAGATCAAATTGTAAACACTTTCTGATGAAAATAATCAATTATTGTGAAAGGAGTTGATCATTTTGGTATAATCAACGAGACGATTATAAATTATATTGTGGTCAGATTTTGTATTTTGTGCTTTACTTACGAAGATTTCGCAATGAAGTCGCTCTTTAGGTCACTTTTGGCATGAATGAAAATCCTAGAATGAGAATTATTTTAGACAAAGTAATAAATTATTTACGAAAAGTTAAACACCCATGTACCATATTAGCTTAGCTTTAGGTTAATAAACATCTTTTACATCTGAATAAATGAAACAAGAGCAGCAAGATTTTTGCTATTCTGTAACTTTCACTGGCAAATGTAGATTTATTTACATTTTGTTGTTACACTTGTAACTTTCTTTCAAACAAAGGACCACGACAAAACAAACCAAAACGTGTAATGTATAATATAAGGATGCAAGTAAGTATAAGTATACATATTACAAAGGTAAAGCCAAATATAAATACATGTGGACAAAGCGAGACATAAACTTTGAGAATGGCGATAGTTCAAAACTTATTGTAACCTGAAATAAGTCTACAAAAAGGAATAAAAGTCCAAAGGGGAAAATGTGAAAGTCAAAGTAAATTGAAATTAATGACAACGTCTTATCTACGTGCTTAATCAAATCAGTTAAGAAGTGACAATAATGCTGACCACATTCAGACATCCACAGGGAATTTTATATCTTGTATTTTTTTGCTTTCTCTTGGTATACAGAAGAAGTGTTGTAAACCTAAGGGGATGAACTTGGTGAACTTTTGTTTAGCTGGGGGCATGTTTTGCAAAATAAAGTTGAAAAGTTTTCATACTCAAACCTTCTCCATTTACCAACTCGTAATAATAAACATAACAGAAGACTGAAAGGAAGAGCATATTTGGGAATGTATGAGAAATGAAATGAGAATGTCAGCAGCTTGGAAAACGGATTATGAATTATTACAGAGTAAAAGCATCTCTCTTTCTTAGCTTTATAAATTTTGTTGTGCAATGTTGTTGTTGCTCTACTACTATATTTGTTAACTTGTGAAAGAGAACTCGATTAAGGCTCAAGTAAATAGGTTTAATTTCCGTTTGCCGGTTGCGTCAACGTACAAACCACTTTCATCCAGTATCGCATTAAATAACGTCATCTAAATATCTCTGCATATAAGCTAAAGATATGATAATAATGTGCATTCATTTATGAAACGCGAGTGATTGCTTTGAAGATGAAGTTTGTCAGCTTTCACAAAGCTTTATTTATGTATACCGGGTGTAAAATTTAAAAAAATAAAACAAAAAATCAATAAATAAAGACAAGATATTTTATTATTATATAAGTTATGCTGGTTAGCCTACATTTCTCTCATTACCCCAAATACGGGATTCTTTTTGGAATTGTTGCAAAAAGTTGAGAATGGTTTGGAAGAAAGTGTATTCGTATGTGTTTGGGTTTTTCTGGTGAGCAACCAATTTTGAAATGATGGAGAAAGTTGAGTTTAAGGGTTATAATGTAGCGGTAGTGAGGTTTTGCCCCCACCAAGAGTCATGTATGACCAGACTAGAAATGCTCTTTAATCTCACTCCAATACCCATTTCCAACTTGCATGACTTGGCTGATCTCTCCATCCGTTTGGACTTCAGATTCCACACCAAACCAACAAAACCTATCTCCTCTTCCTTTAACTGGATTCCATCATTTTCTTATTATACTTGGCTTTCAAATGTCATAACTTTGTCTCAATTTTGAAGCAATATAAAAACCAAAGCTTTAGAAACAAAATTCTGGTATTCTGAATTCCTACCTTTCTGCGTACAAAAAAACGATCACATTTTATGTCAAATGTCGATTTATATACTTTCAAAAGGTTATCGTTATCATTTCATATGTATCTCCCGAGATTCTGTCCCCAATCGAAATTTTTGCAAAGAACTTTCTCCAAGTCTCATACATTGAAATTAAGTTATGTAGTGTTGCTCTTTGTCAAAATTTTGAATCTGGTTTGACCAAGCCAATGATCTTCAAAATCATATACGTAAGACCCAAAAGTTATAAATTTAGATAAATGTGAGAATAAAACTTGGAAAAGGGTTTGTTCAAGGGTAGAATACAGTAATTTTAGCTGTAGTAAAGAGAGAAAGTTATAACAATTAATATTTCATTGGAAGACTTTTATGCTCCACCTTTCTTGATTGTTCTACTTTCTACTTACACAAAACAAATGTCGGAAATCTGGAGTTGGCCAGAGCGTAGATGTATTCTTAAGGGCACTTTTAATGCCAAGATGGTGTCTTTGCTTGTTTCTCCTACTGGCCTCTGCAGACCAATCTCTTCTTTAGTACGAGTGAAATCATTAAATGTGCAACGTATGCCAGTAATGTACCATTTTGTGTTCAGAGACAATATATACATTTTCTCACATCTCTCTCCAATGTCCATTTTAGGGTGTTGGGGAAAGTCACGGGAAATGTTGTGAATGTGATTGTGAAGCAGAAATAATGACTTGGATTGTTTATGAAGATGGTTTTATTGGCCCACTAACATTTAAGTTTGGACAAATTGGTTGGCCAACTACTACTACAAAACAAAAAAAGAGAGATATCGCACTTGATTTTCATGTCTGAAAAAAACATTCACTTTAACCAGAATACAAACAATGAGAATTTTTTGTATATGGTTTATTTGTCGATGACTCGCATGTGCTGTAAATGAGGAGATAACTCTCTAGTTAATTGCCAAAGTTGGTGTTGAGATATATTTGATTAATCCAAATTATCCCCTGAAGCTCAATAATGGACAATTAATACTAAGTTTACTGTCTGGTTTAATTGTGCATTGCTTATGACACAAATCTTTTTACCACTATTATTTTATCGGAAAATTTCCATTGTTCGTTGTTTTATTTGTCTCATATTGTTACGACGAATATATTGTGAGAAGTTAGCTTTAATGCTTATTGGGGAAAATCCGACAAAACACTATATACACACACTGTATATTGTGAATGGAGTATAATTGTATAATAAGTATCTGTCCCTTCGTCCGTTCAATTATGCTTTGATTTCCGAACGTTTTGCCCTGTAAGCTTCAAAATTTGAACTTAGAAGGTCATATCTCAGGTCAAGTTTGTGGCCCTCTATAAATTGTTGGGTTTTGCCCTTCAAAAGCTAATTTAAAGGGAAGTCGACTTAAACATAAAATATTTTACAGAACCTGTAACTGGGGCAAGCTGAGATTCATGAAATTTTGTTTCATACAATTGCCCCATTGTTGTACATGCGTTTACAACGGTTTATTTGTTTGTCCATGAGATAAATAAATGACCTTGAATATAAGTTGTATAGACAATTTTTAAGAAGACGCAAATAGAACAATAGATACTACTTAGGGAGGATTTCAGAATTTAGATTCAGAGCTGTGGTCCATTATTGGGAGAGAAATGAAGAGTTATGATTATTGAGTGACATGGTTGTTAGTCTATATGGAGCTGTTTTTATATAAAATGAAATTGTCTTGGGACAATATCTCTACTTTAATGGAATAGCGTCTACTTTAAAATAAACATTTCTTACTTTCCTCTTTCCAACAACTGCGACACAATCCAACATGTTTTAAGATTCAAGAACAAAGTGGTATTTGAGACAGGCTTTACAAGAAAATGATCACATCCACCACAACACTGTTTGGGAATCTCAAACTTGTACTAATAATAATCATAAGAAAACCCATTTTACTTGCTTTACTCCCACTTTGTCCTTGTTAACGGTGCCATTATTGGGTGGCCCAGCATGTCATAACCAGTCTGGAATTCACTGTTATCATGAAATGCAAAACAAGATGCAAAATGCAGTGTTTTCACTTCAATTGCTTCCTGCATATACAAAAACGGCTTTCTCTGTGTGCAGCGAAAAAACGATTGAACAAATTTTATGCTACCATTAAATGTGTGTAAATGAGCCAATTAACGAGAGGATTCCATTTCAAATATTTCATTTATTACTTAATTAACACAAATGAGATAAAAGTTCGTGTATGTATAACTGAAAATCACATATATTTAGATATGTATGCAAATACAACAAGATTGTGTCAAGCTGTTCCTTTGCTTTTGAAACATTTTTCACAAGACAAAGGTTAAGCCACGAAGAATGAATGGGAGTGTAAGAAATTCGAGCGAAAGAATCCTCTTGGATTTGCACAATGAAGATGATGAATATGACGATATGATGGGACACTTTTCACCTCTTACTTTTACACCACTTCAAAAAACTACCGAATTTCATATTTTAGAAATATATGTCTCGCACGTCTTTGTCCTCATCATGTCGGAATTTTATGGGGCTTAAAGGTTACAAATCGAGAGAGCATTTGAAAGCTTTAGACAGTTGGCATTACATACGAAACCATTGGGAGAAGAAACTAACCAAGACATTATGCTTTCTCTCTCTAGTGTAATGTTGGGGGCGAGGGTTTAGTTTAGATGATGATATTGTCATTGTGTCTTATCGTGGCTTGATTCAGTTCACTGAGGGTGAAAAATAAGGTAAGTATTTACATTCCATACTGCACTTTGTATGACGAATGCTTTCTCTCTCTGTCTGCATGGCTTTAGATTCCATTCATCCTCAAACGTTTCTCCCTTTAGATAAATATATTGAGGCCTTACATGTAAGTATGGGACACATTCCAAAAAGAAGACGACATATCATAAAGAGGGCAGTTATAGTTTAGTTTTGAATTTCTTCTTTGGTAGCCCGTGAAATGTTTCGTCACATGAAATATTGAAGAGGAAAAGATGCTCCTGCTGCTTCTCATGAATAATTCGAAACACCTTGTACTTTCCCCCAATCTTAGAAATATGAACGTTTTCTAAACAAAGTCCATCTTGATGTGCTCAACTTGAGCCTCCCTTATTTTTAGAAAACAGGAAAGGACAAATAAAGTTCAACCCCCTCCCCAAATAAGCCAACATCTTACATGTTTTTTTGTGTTTTGTTTAATATTTCAAATTTCAAAAAAGTAAAAACTCTTGTTTCCTTAATAAAGTTGGAATTTTGGAAAGATACAATTGTTTTGGTGTAATTGGGGGGAATTCCCTCCACCCTTCACTATCTATTTGTTACCCTACTCAATCACTTTCGCTTGCAGTTACTAAACTCACTATTTACTTTGCTCTTGTGAACGAATGAACGATCCTAGCTTTCACTTCGTCCGCTAATACCAGAAAAATGTGGTAATATATAATACATTGAGTAGTTAGTGTAAATTACAATGCAATCCCCCATCATTTTGTAAATTAGCCTAATTTGTTCTTCTCCGTTGACAATTGGAATTTTTTAATATTTTCAATTATGTTTATGTACATAGTACGGTCTACAAAGGTGAGAAAAAGTACCAAGTTTGCTGTCGGCTCATGATAAAAAAATAAAATGAAGAGAGCAGTATATATTTTATTAAGCGCACAAGAACTTTGATGCATAAACTGAGAATGAACGACACTATAAAAAGTTTCGACCAGGAATCTTTTCGACGCAACCAAGTCAAGACCTTTCAATAATGTCTGTTTTTTTTATTTCTTACTAGTTTGTATGTAGCTGTTGAACGGGCATGATTGGAGGTAGTGCAAAGGAGCTTTTTGATATCTTTCATTACTTTCACTTGATACAAAACGAAAGAAGCAGAATTATTGGAAAAGAAACAGAGGTAAAAATTTGTAAAACCATTTTCACTATATCCTTTCATTTCTTGTGTAAGTCTTTATAGATTCGGGCAACATCACCATCAAAAGTCAAATAAAATTTTTATGTTTTGCTTTACAATTTTCTTTTCTATATAATGATAGAGTTGGTTTGAACGCGACAGTACTCGTAAACTTGCAATTATATTACACGGTACACTGCAATTCAATTTACTATTTAGCATTCATTTTATTTGTCACTAAATAAATAGCTAATAATAGATCATATCACATGGATATACATTTCATTAACAATAGATATTTTACGTAATATTTTTTTTTGTAAATGCGACAACCAATCTAAAGACCTAAGCAATTGCTTCAATATTTGCAATAGTATCTTCCAACGTCCAAAGTCCTTCCTCTACGTAAGTAGATTCGTGCTTTGCTAAAATTCGTAAAAGGGGTCTCAATTTAAGCCACCATTGTTGGACAGGAATACGATGTTGAAAATCGGTATACAGTTTCAATTCTTGAATTGGTGTAAATTTATATTGTCGTCTGACAATTCCCAACATTACGGCAGAATGTGGAGACGCGAAATTAGATTCTCCCATTAATTTATCAATAAACCAATCAACTGCTTTAGCAGCCATCTTTGTCCCCATATTCCTGTCGAAAGGCGTCGGACTTCCACCTTGTTGCATATGACCCAAAACGTTGACTCTGGTTGTAAAATAATCTTTGCCTTCTTCTGAATAAAGTTTCGTCACAAAGTCTGTGTCATAGTTTTCATTTGCCTTTTCATTTCTAGATTGAAAGAATCAGTAAATTTCTGATCAAAGTTAAGTATTACTTATCAATAATACCTGAGAACCAATCCTCTAGAAATTCCGCCAGTGTCCATCTTTGAAGCCATATGCTTTACATCTTGAACGAGATCTTCAATGTTTGCAGGTTCTTCATAAATATATGCCGCATCAGCACCACCAGCTAATGTACAAATAATTTTTAATTTGAGATTGCAAACTATCTGTGACTTGGTGCAATTGTTGCAAAGAAAATCTACCTAATCCTGCAAGAGTGGCTAAATATCCGCAATATCCGCCCATTGTTTCAACCATGAAAACTCTACGTCTTGTTCCTTGGGCTGATTGGCGAATTCTGTCGCAAATTTCCGTGATTTCGTTCAAAGCAGTGTCACAGCCCAATGAAAAGTCAGTTCCAGGAACATTATTACCTAATTAAGTTATTGACATCTTAGATGATGCTGTACAGTTACTCTTGCAATGATCAATGACTTACTTATAGTGGCTGGGATACACGCGATTGGTATACAGAACGCTGGAAACTTGTCACGATTTTCAGCAAACATTAAAACTGCTTGAAATGCTTCAAATCCTCCGATAATTAGAACTCCATTGATTTTATGCTTTTTTAATTGTTCTGCAATCAACGGAAGCGTCTCAGCTCGGGGAATTGTTCTGTTCGTCCCTAGAATCGCACCACCTTGAGCAACCCAGCCTGTAACATCCGACCAATGTAACTCATCAAGATTTCCTTCAATCAGCCCTTGGATTCCATCATGAACTCCATATACAGTATCTCCTCTATAAATGCAGTTTCTCACAAATGAACGGACAGTAGCGTTCATTCCGCAACAAGGAGCTCCGACATGAAGAACGGCAAGTTTAAAACCACCCTAAAATTTATTTCAGTTTAAAAAAAACAGTATTGTATGGGCTAACGTTTTAGTAACATGCTAAAGATAAGTACAAAGCCAATAAATAATACTGTACATTAATTGCTCATAAAAATTTAGTAGTTTCATGCAAGCAGCTACAGTTAGTGATTATTAAAAACTTGGGTATGAAAGAGAAAGCATACCGAAGATCCAAATAGAGTGTCTTGCTGCTTTTATAATAAAGTCAATAACTTCATTAGTGATATCTAATTCGTTGCATTTATAATTTTGAGACAAATGCTACTTTTGCTATTTTTTTTTTTAAATCTAAAGTGATTTTGTGGTAAAGCATTGTTTTTACAATAATTAGTACCTTTAAAAGTCGCTGCTTCTGCGAGTAGATCCAAAGGAAAAACCCGAAAAAATACAATTATTTTGAGTGAAACCAACCCATCAAAAAGGTCATAATATTAAATATTATAAACTTCATGCAAAAGTCATCAAAAGCAAATTTCACCACAAAACAAGGTTATAAAAATAAAAATACATATTCGTACCACGCCATGTCCTTCAGAATCCATTGAACTTTTTGGAGGTCTTAGTCGAGTCAGCATTTTAAATGTTTCCAAGTTTCTTGCAAAACTCCTTCCGCGAAGCTGGACAGCTTTCTCCCATTGTTTGTCTGCCATTGCTTTAGCCACTGCCTGTGTCTTTTCAACGCATGCCATCAAAGGAACTCTAACTGCTTGATTTCCATCCAATGAAACAACACAAGGTTCGGATTCCGGTGTTGCATCCATAAGCGCCTTTTGACAGAAACGTAGGATTTTTAATTTTGGGTCTCTCCGAAATTTAAAAAAAAACTTACCATTACAGCTTCAGCTCCCATTCTGCAGCCCTAAAAGATAAGACAAATATTTTGAGCAAAAATACTAAATTTACATCAAGGATGTTACCAAAATTCTGTCAAAAGCGCTGGGGCCTGCAATATTAAAATAATAATATCATGAATATCATGATGAACATTAAAAAACATTTTTATTTACTTCCTCCTCTTTGTACGTGTCCGAGTACCGTAATTCTTGCATCTTGGTTGAGTTTATCTACTACGACTTTTCTGACATCTTCTGCAGTAATAGCTTTCCCTTCTCTGTCCACTGCACCTTCAGCAACAATGATAATATTCAGCCGCTGACCCTGCTCCCTTTCCTAAAATATTAGTCAACATTATAATCTACACAAATAAATTTCATAATGTTATTATGCAAACAACAATTTATTTTAATTATTAGTTGCCTGTGTTAGTTTGTTGCAAAGCTTGTTTGGCCAGTCTGAGTCGGGGGGCCATTCAGGTAAAAATACGAAATCTGCTTCACTCGCCAAAGCTCCAACCAACCCTAGATACCTTTGTTTTAAAACAAAAATCACGCAATTAGTAATTAACACAATCCGTTTAATAATATCTCATTTTTATAAGTAATTTATAAGTAGAACACTCTTTGTTAATCCACAAACAATAACTCTTTGTCAGCGATATCTTGCCTGTTCTAGCTTATGGCACAATTTAATTTGCCAATCGACAGGGGGAGGGTCCTCGGGGACAAAAATAAAATCAGCTTCCGAAGTCAATCCAGCGATAACAGCCAAGTATCTTACATTTTTCAGTAATTTTGAATAGAAAAATGATGCAACTAAAAGTACAAAATATAAATTTTCACAACAACTCACCCACAATGTCGTCCCATAACTTCCAAAATAAATGTTCTCCTATGACTCATGGCGGTTGAAACAATAGCATCAACGCAGTCAATTATCCTGTGCAAGGCAGAATCCGTCCCTGGATTTAATTAAAAATGAAAAGATTGTTTTACGGGTAGTACAATTACAAATTACCTATTGTCATATCTGTTCCACAAAAGTCATTATCGATCGACCCAACCATTCCTACAATATGTAGATACCGGCATTTGTCTTTCATATCTTCGGAAATTTCCCCTTTTGATACCAACTCGTCCAACAGACTTGCCCATTCTTGCCGAAATAGGTTTGCACCAGTAAGAGACCCTATTGAATGATGAACATTTCATGCTTTGAACATTTTAGAAACAGTTGGATGATTAATAATGAAATTATTTCAAAGTATTGGGTGAATTTTGCACAATATTAATAAACAGCACTCAACAATGCTTTCATACCATCTCCGCCGATGACTACAAGATTTGTAATTCCGTGGATAACCAAATTCTTTGCTGCCTTTAGCCTTCCTGCGCGTTCACGGAAATCTTTACATCTCGCAGATCCAATTATTGTTCCACCCTTATGTATAATCGAAGATACGGATCCCCCTTCAAATACCAAAAAACATAAAGGATTTGTTTTAGAATTATAAATAATATATGTGCTCATTTACAGTTTGCTTCTTCGATGTGTTCCCCTCCGTCGACCATTCCTTGATAACCCTCCCGAATAAAATATACTTTGCATCCCAAATAAATGCCCACTCTAATCACGGCCCTCACGGCAGCATTCATTCCTGAAATGACAGAAAAAATACAATTTCCCTATTTACAAAAGAGCCGAACATGTAATGTTTAAAGCCATACCCTGAGAATCTCCTCCCGAAGTGAAGACGGCGAGACCTTTCCCTTTAGATGACCCATACGTCATGGCCTTGTCTCCCTCGAGCGTCTTGGACGTGGTTGCCATTGTTGGGGCCAGGTTACAACTCGTGGTTCTTGCTCTTCCAGCCTTTGGACTTGACACTGGTTTAGAAGAATCGTCCGGATGGACTTCTAGGGTATTACAACGAGGTCTGGAGTGATGGGCCGCCTCCTCAGCCAAATGTCCTGGGATTGCCTTAAGTGGGACTTGCTGGTGAAAACTTTCTCCAGAGGCAGCTGAAGTTTGAGTGGTGGTGGTTTTCTCAGGGTTGGACATTCTGCAATTGGAACAGAGAATCTCATAAATGAATCTCTCACCATACTATAGCTTAATCAACCAATTTAATACACTTAGTTGAATAAGTGAATCACATATCCGTTTCAATTTGCTTTTATTTTAGTCATTACCTGATTTGTCTACAAAATCCAAGCTACGCAAGCTTATAATAATAATTATTATAGTGCATGCGAATTATAAGACAGGTGCTTTGACCCTTGCGTCGGTTTCAAATATTATTTTCATCTAAGAAAGGGTTAAGGTTATGAAGCTGTGCAAACGAATGTCTATCTCACTATATCAATATTATTCAATATGCATGTAAAACTCAAATTAGAATCCATTCAAATGCATAGCTGTATCTTATGATGTGCTCGTTAGCCAAGTCTTTTTGTTCGTGTTATTACGTGATATTCTAAATTACCTTGAAGAGGTTAAGATAGACAAAAAAGCTATTAATTTACAGCGTGTATATTGGAAAGATACCAACCTACCTGTTGTCAATTGTCCTTTAAAACCTCGCTGCTCTTGCTTTCTTTCCAAGCAGGTGAAAGGAAATTAAATTGTGTAAGTTGAAATGAGCTGATCCTGTACAAAAATCTCTTTTGTTTATCCTCCCAATGTCACGTTACAAAAAATAGTTTAAATGAAATTGTTATTTGAGGCAGGACTCTGCGTGAGGAAACTATTGACTATTTGACTATGGTAGTCGGCCAGTGGAATATTTAGAGCTCCATGCATGAAATTCTGTACAAACATTACTTCATACTTATTTTGTTTGCTTAAAGTAAATCACTTACTCAAATTATTATAATTATTATGATATGGTATATCTCGCTTTTCTAACCATAATGTTAAATGCATTTCGAGTCTATTATTTCTTATTAGAAGTTAACAAATGTGTTAAATTGATTGTTAAATCTGTTTAATTTGCAAGAGAATTTGCAGTTGTAAAATTATTTTACTGTACATGTGTTAGTATTATTAATTCTAAAGTCTGGTCAAATTAATAATTGCCAGTTAACTTTTAAATATCCAGCAAATGAATGAATTTATAGCCCATCATAAAAACAAGTTTGCTTTGCATACATGCATTATTTTAATTATGCCAGCAAATACTTTAAATGAAACAGAAAACATTATAAGTAGATAGAATGATATTTTGCAAGAAAAACAATAATTTCAATGATTTAATATTCTTGTTCGCCTTCACTGGAACAAATAATAACTTGATTTTAACACCACAAATATTTGAAAACATTTAGTATGCTTGGATCATACTCTTCTATGTTGCCTTGTTTTTTCAATTTCTCGTTTTTGTATGAATTACATTGTGCACATTCTACAATGCGCGATTTGCACTCTTGCTTCCAATTTACGTTCAGAAAATGACTTTTTACTCGTTTTAGTGTGTAAATGCTACAGCCATGCTGATCTATCACTGGGTCTTTGCACTCCGGAAGTGGCATTTCATATGCAAAATTTGCCGTGGTGCAATTTCTGTACAACACCTACAATAATATCCAATGTCAGTGAAAGACATTTTCTTCTGGAAAATATTGGCGTACCTTTATGTAATGGTTTTTTAAAATTGAACAATCTTTTTGATTTTTTTTCTCTGAAGAAAAATCACCTCTCCGATAAAGCTCAATTATCACAGCTCCATTGTACTGGACTATCTTGTAATTGTAAATTGTCAAGACTTGGAGTAGAGCTGCTATAGTGGAATCGTGGCCAGAGTATAATCTCATTTTATATTTGTATAACGGATTTGTTTCATTTCCAAAAATGTGAGCGTCAATGTTTCTAAAAATTTCCGTCATCAATGGCCCACCTCTTAGCTTCATTGTTATATCATTATAAGTTAAAGCCGAAAAAGTATGTTCTGCAAGTTTTCGCATTAAGTAATGTTCTCCTCCCTTTGTGTTATTTGGAAATTGCTGAGCCCATTTGGGAAGACCAAAACCATTCAAGTCCTACATTTAAATCAATATAATAATATGCTAATTACAAATAATGTAACATGCATAATAAGCTTACCTGTACAAACAACGTGTCAAAAAGATCCCCTATCACTTCAAAGTTTATTGTTTGGAATGGAATGCCAGTCTGATTTCCAACATATTCATAAAACTCGGTGTAATTAGAATCCAACTCGTGTCCAATGCCATGATACCGATGGCAATCCAATTCCTCAAGATATCGAGGACAATCAGCAGAGAAAGCCATAATCTTCATATATGAAACAAAATAAATGGTTTATACATATAGAGCATATACGTATACTGATGTTTTTCTTACATTGTCAATTTTGTAAGGTATTGTTCTAATTGGAATAGAGTCCCATTTATTAATTCCTGAAGAGTGTAGTCCACACATAACTGACGATAAATTAATAGATAAATAATTAATCATCAGTGAATGGAAGTAATTTTAATGATGCCTGATCTAACTACCTGCCTGTGCAGTTTGGATTGTTCTGTCGTAATCTGAACTAATGGCATACGTGTCATTTGGATGGAATTTATCACTGAGAAAGTTTGCATATTTTTTTCTTAAAAACTGTCCAAATTGATAACTATGTTGCTTCCCTTTCTAAAAAAACATGCCAACAAATATATTGAATTGCAGATTTTTGATGTTTACTTATTTTGACAAATGTACCTGAGTTAATTGGCCCAGTCCTAAAGGAAAGTTTGCAGTTACATTTACAGGATTTTTGGCAAAATCAAACAGCGGTGACCTATCACCGTGCCGAAAAAACTATAAAAAAAATAATAAATTGTGTGCCCACTGCCCATTTGATGATTTTACCACTTGAACAGATATCAAAGTGTCATTGGACGCGTTTTCATTCTTTTTTGGTTCGTTTTCGCTCAATCGGCGGAATCCATAGCCAAGACTAAATAAGTGCAGTATGAAGAAAACTATCATAAAATTAGGCTGATGTTTAGAAATTATCATTTTAACTAATTTTAGCTATGAATATATAAATGAATAACAATTTAGGGAAAATTGAGACACGTGTGTTTCAATTTTATTTTTCATTCATTTTTTTTTGCATAAAAGAACTTCCCAGACCTTAGAAACGATTCTTCTTCTTTTCCCTTTCCACGAAAGGAATAAGGTAGCGCTTAGTTGAAGCACAAGACAATATAATGTGACTTTTGTGTCATTGTTAAGAATTTATTCTTGAGAAGCGTACGTGAGCTAAAACGTACAATTAATAAGATAATGGCCAAAAGGGTTTTACTTGCCAAAATGAATGTAACATTAATGAATGTTTCAATAAATAGACAGTTTCAGCTTTCCTGTTATTGTTTTCTAGAAATGCAAAAGTCAACCATCAAAATATTTATAAACATTCAATAGCTCAAAACATAGACAGGATACAACAAAATATTCCGTTTTTGCTATTTAGTATGAGAACCTAATCTTCTAATAAAAATGCAAGTTATTTACATTCCAGAACTCACAATGCGAATTATGCTTTTACTTTTGCTTTCGGTTTCATCATACTGCATGAAAACATGATTATGCAACTGTAGATGGCCTCTAGCAAATCTCATTTCTCGGTTTTCCCGAATTTTGGGCTGAACCCGGAGAAAGTCGGATTGGGCCTCGAGACCATTCCAAAAGCTCTACGTCAATGTCTGCACCCATTCCTTGGCATGGCTCAAACTCCAGCTATATATACATACATACTTTGCGCTTGGATATATTACGAAAAAGCCAAGACCCAGCAACCGAAGGTCTTTGATTTCTTTAAACTGACAACTATATTATTGGCATAGCATAGGATAACTCATTTTATATTTCCTCCTCTTTAATTAAACCTCGTGAGATACTATGAGTAGCAATGTATTAAAACTGTGTTGTACAACTCGTTCTGGGTTTGGCTAGTTAACTATTTAATCCATAATATGCATTTTAAACTTTAAGGAAATACAATCACGAATGCAACGTCATCAAATCTAATCGGACACAAGTAAACATTTGCTCAGCGAATACTTTGTAACTGTGAATCATATACATCGGCGTTGAATCATAACTAATTAAGTTGTTCTACGATTATTTATATTATACCTAGCGGAAATTTGCGATCATTCTAACTATGTGAATATTATAGAAAGCTTTTTGAAATGAATTGGACTTGGCTATGAAAGAGCAAGAGGTAAGTCTATAATATCATATGCTCATAAAAGTTTAATAAGCGATAAAAACTGCTTTAATTTTAATCAATGGTTATACAATTGGAAATAACTTCATTGGTCCATTTATTGTTTTGTACGTTGGAGTGGCACTCACGTAAGTCACGTATGTCAAAAGGGCCTGTGTTGCACATTCCTTCTTTCTTCAACAATGAATTATTATTAATCCTACGCATATACCTCGTTCAAAGGGGGTTTCTATTGTGAAGAGATTATGAAAGTTGGTTCTACTTTCCATCTATCTATATAGCTTAGTTTAGCATGGGAAGTAAGACAAATTTAATCTTCTCTAAAGCATGCGATAATTGCATGATTTTCAACACTGGCAACTAATAACCTGTTCCTAAATTCATTCTGCAGTTGTAGTAAGGGTTAGGGAAGGAGTAGACGTCATTTCCATATATGTCAAATAACTGTACAACTTTTACCAGACTTGAAGGAATTTTATGAGTTTTTACTCATATGCAATTGAGATAACAAACATCCCTTTTTAGTAAGTTAATTGATTCAAATTGTCTCAAAATCTCTAATCTAAAGTCAAATTGTGAATTTACTAAACCTAAAGATTGATATCATTAAGTCTATTTTGCATTTAGTTTAGATTTTGTGAGTACTTGCCATTGATAACATTCCATTTTTGTTTTTGCAGATTATCTCGTGCTCGTGGACATAGTGCTCGCTTCTTCTTTCGTTGATTGGCAAATCTTATTTAATCTGTCTAAATGGCTTCTTCATTCACATTATCTCCGTTGTCATCTCCTTCCAAATCAAAATCTCTAGTGTCATCCCCAGAAGTATTTTTTGATGCAGAAAGTCTCTCTTCTTCAACTTTCTCAAATGCACAACCAGATAATTTATCATCCAGTTTATCAAAAATTAAGTTTACTCTTGGAGGCTCCGACGATGAAGAAGATAACGATGCCAAAATGAATACACCAAAGAAACATCATCATCATAATCATTCGCATATCAAACAACACAGCCACAGAAAAGGTCAAGCTCCCAGGGATCTAAAGACATGTCTAGAAATCTTCAACTCAGCAGGTGCCAAAGAGCTAACAGATGAAGAGATTATGTCCCTCGTAAGAGCAAAGCATATTCCAGCATATCAGTTGGAGAAAGCTGTGGATGATTTGGAAAGAGGCGTGAGAATCAGGTAATTACAAAAATTAAAGGATGATGCAAATAAAAATTATATAGATATTTATTTATTTTAAAAAAATCTTATTTTAATAGACGAAAACTTCTTTCGTATTCGTTCGAGTCACCAAAAGCTTTGGAGAAGCTTCCCTATCAGAATTATGACTATTCAACGATAATGGGAGCTTGCTGGTATAGTTTAATTATTGTACTAATTGTTGCTCGACTTGTGTATCAATAACTGTTTCATGTTGATTAAATAGCGAAAATGTTATCGGCTACATCCCTGTTCCCGTGGGAGTGGCTGGGCCTTTTTTAATTGATGACGGCTCGTATCATGTCCCAATGGCTACAACTGAAGGTTGTCTCGTGGCTAGCACCAACCGAGGATGTCGAGCTTTGATAAATGGGGTTCAGACTAAAGTTGTGGGCGATGGAATCTCAAGAGCTCCGGTAGTTCGTTTTCCAACTGCAATGAAAGCAAGCAGTGCGATGCTCTGGTTGGACGAAGAAGAAAATTTCAAAATTGTTAAAGAAAGCTTTGACTCATCAAGTAGATTTGCTCGGCTTCAGAAAATTCACTCTAGAATAGCTGGACGGTTCCTTTTCATACGATTTGTGGCAAAAACTGGAGATGCAATGGGAATGAACATGATATCTAAAGGGACAGAAATTGCTTTAAACTGCATTCAGAAATATCATCCAGAAATGGAAGTTCTTGCACTGAGTGGAAACGTGTGCACAGACAAAAAACCATCTGCCATCAATTGGCTTGAAGGTAGAGGGAAATCAGTGGTCGCAGAAGCCGTTGTTCCAGCTCACATTGTTGAAAATGTCTTAAAGACAACCACTGCCGCTTTAGTTGAGGTCAACATGGCGAAAAATCTTGTCGGTTCAGCAATTGCAGGATCAATTGGTGGATTTAATGCACATGCTGCTAATATTGTCACAGCCATTTACATTGCCACAGGCCAGGTAATTTTTCTTGACATTTCGATTTTTTATTAACTACTTATGTACCTATGTAATTTGTTCAATAATAATATCTGGATATAATAATTTTCAGGACCCAGCTCAAAATGTTGGAAGCAGTAATTGTATGACCTTAATGGAGCCTTGGGGTAGGGATGGAAGAGATTTACACATTTCTTGCACAATGCCATCAATTGAAGTAGGAACTGTTGGTGGTGGAACGTTTCTGAATGCTCAGTCTGCCTGTTTGGACATTTTGGGGGTCAAAGGGCCCCATGATGAGGCTGGGTCAAATGCGCAAAAGCTCTCAAGAATTGTTTGTGCCACCGTGTTGGCTGGAGAACTTTCATTAATGTCTGCTTTAGCTGCGGGTCATTTGGTCAGATCACATTTGAAGCACAATCGATCAACAACAAGCGTCCAATCTAGCTCTCTCCCAGTGATCACTTCTCCTTGCAAAGTTAAAGTAGCCTCTAAATCCACACCAACATCAGTTGCGGGTTCATCAGAAAACTCGAAATCAACAAAACCACAAGGGCCATCACTTCCAATACCCAGTCGGCCTTCGGTAAGCGTTACATTGAAAGCGTCTACTGGAAGCAAAGATGGCAGAAGATCCCCATCGTCTCACACCGTAACAATGGACGTCCTCGGATTTCCAACAGAATGCAAACAATCTTAAGAAAAAAGAGAGCATTTTTTCTCTTGAAAATAAATGTGATTAAACGTATTAATAGTTAACTGTTATATCCAATCAAATGTTCAATTATTATGCCGAATGTGAAAAAGACAATAATACCCACTTTGATAATTATTGGAGGTGCATAAATATTACAATTTCAGAGTAATTTCAAACGATTATTTGTAGAATATTTTTCAGAATATATCTAAAAAAAATATTTCAATTTCATTATTATAGTTTAGTAATAATAAATGAAATTAGATTTAAACAACTTTGTAAAGTATTGTAATTATTAATTGTACAACTTAAGTATTATTATTAGTTTGTTTATCATGCCAAAGCATATACATGCAGTTAAATTTTTGCAGATGAAATTAAATTATTTATTTGTTTCGAGATAAGTAATCTCCCGATATTTAACAAAGAATTATATGTGATTAATGCTGATTATGATGTAACTAAATGAAAAATAAAGATGCTAATTAATATGTAAAGTGAAAATCATCAGTATATTCAATATATGTTCATTTCTTTTTTAAAATTGGAAATTCGTTTTGGAGTTCCGTGATTAACTTTTGAAGAGATGAGTCCTGCATTATTTTTTCTTCAACGTCCTCATGATAAGCTAAATCGTCTGGTACTTCGCCCCCAAGCGAAACAGGGAGCAAGTCCTTTGTGGGAACCAAATCGTACAAGGGCTTTAGATCTTTGCGTACAATGTATATCTACACAATAAATTCATTTTATGTATGGAAAAGCTATTTAATAAAAAAAATAATATATCTAAAAACTTACAAATTTCCTTTGTTTTTCAGGGATGCAGTACTTCAATACATTGTATAGCTTTTCAAACAGCATATGACTATTTATACCAATATAAGCTAAGATTTTGACCGGATTCCTATATTTGAAAAATATTTCCATAATGAATAATAAAAAAACGATTTTTGCAAAATCCAAAATCTTACGCAAATGTGATGCAATGCATAATTTTCATGGCCAGATCATAAGTAGCTTGTCTCGCGTGGCTGAATCCAAATCCATCAATATCAATGATAAAGACCAAACCATGTTTTTGAATGTGGATTGAATTGGCTGCCATTGTATAGCAATAGACCATCCCAGCAGCGAGAATCTCGTCCGCAGTCACTTCACTCGTTTTCCAGCGTTCTGAAAAATAAATAAATCACATGTACTCCGCTAGCTTTGAGCTTAGTTAATTTGTCAGAATATACTTGTTCTAAATACGAGGACAGCAGGATGATCAGGAGAAGTTGTTTTCACAACTTGAAACAATTTTTTGTCTAAAACCGGCTTTAGTTTATTAAGATCTACTTTAGAAAAAAGGTCTGGATACGTTTCCGTTGCACAAGTTTGCAAAGTTTTGAGCTAGAATATGATATAATTTATATTACTTGTACACTGTTAACTTGTTTTGTCTTGTTTGTTACTATTTATTACCACTCTAAATGCGTTGTCCGCGTCACAATTATACGATCGAATTGCCATCAAGAGTAAATTTTCTTGAGCAGATTTTCTTATTGATTTCATTTTGACATCCGCTGTAGAAAATAAAATATTGTATGAAGGACATCTTTGTACGTTTTCATACTGCATTTATATACCTTCCATGAGCTGAAGAACTTTTTGAAGGCAGATTTCCTCTTCTGGGGACTTTATTAAAACGGGATCAACCGTATCGGAAATAATGTCGAGTTCCATTTTGAAATTGAGTCAGCAAAACTACTCGGTCTTCAGGGTCAGCGACACCGAACAATTATGCTCTACTACTACAAATTACAAAGGTCCAAGAAGAAATGACTCGTTGAATCCACTGTTCATTTGATTTTCAGTCTGCAGCTTTCCTTAAAAATTAACGCTGCAAATTCTTATTCCTTAATAGCAACTTGCTTGAAAGACGATTAAGGAAGGCGTACTTGGGTTAATTACGCAAAACAATGAAATCTGGACATATAATGTGTGGGAATTTTATTGCAGCATAGCAGGAAAGGTACAAAAAATCTTGTAATTTTGCCCATGACTTATGAGTGCAAAAATTTGTAATTATTTCTCAGGTAAGAGAAATCAAATATGTACATATCTGTAATAATATGCGTCATTAATTGTTCACAAGATACTGTATGTAGAATATTGGACATTTAGAAAATTAGGCATTCCCAGGCTTAAGTTCTCATAAAACCAGTTTCAAAGCCCATATTCGAGATTGAGTCATGTGCTTGTTCTTACAAACGTGTGAATAAGGCGTCAATTGACGCACAGACAGAGGGACCTTGTGCTAATGTGTAAAACACCGGAAATTAAAAATAAAATAGGGATTGTCCAGTAATTTTATTTATCCATAAATATTGTCTTTATATTATAAACTTATTGCATTGTGATCATGATCATTATACATAAGATGCAATAATCATTGCAACATTTGCAAACCACAAAAAAGTCTTGTTTTTTAATAAGTAAGTTTAATTGCTTTATCTTACGAAATGATAATTTCTCACGATGTTAATCTTCCTTATATGTAATTTCTAAAACTCCTGATCCAGGATATCTTTATTCCAAAATTTTCTTATTTTTTTGTACAAGGAAAGATGACATTCAATCGATTTAACATGCAAAGGGAAATAAAATAATTATTTTGAAAATAACAACAAACATTATATACAAATCTAAACGAATATTATTTTCCAACGCGTTGTTCACATCTGCTATACTTTTGTAGAGATCTGTAGAAATCCGCAATTCGCATATATTGTAAAGAAGGAAGCCAACTGAAAAAAATGCCATCGTTTAAACATTTTTTTGTAAGTATTTACTTCTGCTGTAAAAAGGTTTTAATAAGTCGAACTTACTGAATTTCTGTGAGACGAATGTGCCAGGGAAGGAATCCAATGGTTGATTTGACGTTACCACAAACCATCATTAACTCCGGTTCTGAATCTGCTTCAAGTCCAGCAGAATCTGGCCATCCAATTTGTTTATTTATAGCGTCGTTTAAGGTAGCTGCATCTAATTCTTTGTTAGTAATCGTAGGGTTATTATTCATTCGTTGCCGAAAAAGTTCTTTTGCAGCTTCAACAATTGCAGGCTTGCAGTCTTTTTCACAAAAGAGGAAGATTGGCAGTGGCTTATTATTTTCGTCAAAGTTGCTCTCGTTTTCACAAATCTTTTGCATGTCTTCGTCTCTACTATTGTAAAACTTGAGAACTGGAGGAGTTGTCTTTCTATTTTTAATGCCAGATTGCTTTAATTCGATGCAAACCTTTCTCATAGATTTTTCAACCATTTTTTCCAATTCTTTAACTTGAGTTTTTAAAATTCCTTAAAACAAAAAAAAATGAGCTTTATCATATTAGATGAAGGTGCATTTATTAAACATTTTCTAACCTTTTGGCTCATAAAGGCTGACAACCTTGATATCTGCAACCCATGCCCAACAAATAACTCGAGACACTTGCTATACATTTTAAAAACAATTTTATATGTTTTTGCAAAAATTGTACAGATTAGAGTATAAAAGTGCTAAATATAATGGGAAAACGTACCTGTAGATTGTGTAAACTATGATTATGATTATGTATTGCAATAACCAAATGTTTCGGAAGCTTTTGAAACTTTTCAGTGTTTGTTAAAATAGTCAAACTTTCTTTTGGGTGTTGTAGGAAAGAAAACCAACTTTTGACTCGATCAATAACATCAGCACCGTAAATGATGAAGTAAATCAAATGTGTGGCGTACCAGAGAGATACAAGAAATGGCTTCACAATTCCAATATTTATAATTTGCATAATTGCCCCGTTTATAGGATTTATAGAACTTTCTTTTGTTTCAAGAATTTGTTTAGTCTTAACTCCATTGGTTTTCGAAATAAGGTCGTTTTCCATTTTACAAATATTTTTTACAAAAGAAATGTTTAAAGGATACTCGTTCAAGTAGCGTCTACTGTCGTTTACTATAAAATGAAAATAGTCTCGGTATGAAAAGCATTGTTAACTTATCTCAATATCTTCATCAGGATACATACTTATTTTATTATTTTTATTTCATGGGTTTTACATTTTCCCAGAGGTTGCGTAAACATTTCTTCTAAACCACTCACTAACTTGTCCACAAACGTTATAATATTATGATGATATTATGATGTTAAAATCCCCGTCAATCGAAGGAGAACTTGTTTTATACATATTTTTAATGCCAACAAGGGTATTTACATTCGAATTACTTATTGTTTGTTTGTTTTCAGTATAAATAAAAGATTTTGTGTTCCAATTATTATTAGATAATTTATTGCATTTACTTTTGTGTTCCGAAATTTTACTTTACGACATATAAATTATTCAATTTATTCTTGTTGAACGTTTATAGCTTTCGGATATGTATCAAATACAGACGAAACTTCTGCTTTTAATAAAGTTTTTATCTATCTAGGTTTTGTCGGCATCCTGTTCATTGATGATTTTTTCTGTTGATTCTTTAGACAATGAGTTTTCTATTTTTATCTCAGGATCTAATTTGGAATTAGCAGATTTTCCACCTACAAACTCTAAACATTTTCCAACGATAGACCATGCTAATTGAGACGCTTCTGATAAATAGTCTTCTACAAATGTTTTTGCCGGTATTTCTGATACATCCTATAAAAGCATGAATATGAACAGAAGCCAAGATGAATTTAACTTGGTTACTTTTACTATGCTTTCCCCCTGCTTAATAGATCTGGTAACGGTAGATTTGTGACTTCCACAACATGGTTTTGCCTGTTTGTAAATTACAAATTGTAATCACGACCGTTTTATTTAAATACTGATTTACAAATGTGATTCATGTGATTTAAACCTTGTTGTTCGATAAGTTCGAATAATTAGGTTGTAAGTCTGCTGTTATTTTCTTAAATAATTTAACATCTTCAGGGTTGACATTAGGGGTTTTAGCTGTGTCAAAATTTTCATTCTCTGGGTCAATAACTTGAATAATTGATAAAGCGGATTGAGAAGAAATTTTTGGAGGAAGCGTTTTCGGCATTTTCAGAGGATCAATTAATTCCGTATCAGGACAAGGGTCAGTTTGAGTGGCCGTGTCTGATTCAGGGACATCTTTTTCCTCTTCTTCGTCAAGATCTTCTATTGTAGAAATTTCGTCGAAATCTGCTTGTGTCTGAATTTCGTTTACATGCTTTTCTACTTTGCTAGCAAAAGCATTTTCTTGGGCTGTTGGCTGGGGTGTTGGTTCGTTTGATTTTTTGAGCAGGTTTATGGATTTTGTAACTTGGGGTTTTGATTTGCTTGAAATTTTACAAATAATATTATTTGACGTTGTGCTTGCTTGGTCTCTTTTAGTATCATCAGTTTGGGTTCCAGTACTAAAGAAATATTCAGAAGGACCTCTCAGACGTCTTTTCACTCTTAATATTTCTTCCTCCATAAAAACAATGTCAATGTAAAATGTTTGAAATATATTAATTTCTAAAGAACATATGTATGTTATTTTTTTATTTTCATAATAGCACTCGCAACGAGATTTTATTTTTGCATATTTCAAAGCAAGATTCATGGATACAAAACAGTGATGATAAGGTCATTGCTTATCATTCGCAATAGTTTTGGATGGTGATGAGCCTTCTTCGCCTTCAGCCGTTTGTGGTATTCTTGATGCATTAGCTTCCATTTGCCGTTGAGATTCAGATGATTCCGCAGCCTTAGCTTCGTATAACTCGATCATAGATTTGACGTGTGATTTGTTTTCATCTATCATAAAAATATTAAATTTATGCTTCAAAATTTTATTGTAAAGCTTTGTTAAATCTTACCAACAACCAGTTTATCATCTGTTTCCACTGTTCCATCTGGTTTATCTACAGAGACAAGTTCTATGTTTATGGCACTTGCATCTGCATCCTCTTTAGTTTCTTCGTTTGGCAATTCATCCGCAAAGCCTATCATAAGTGTATGAAAATACGTATTAGATTGACAAATGGGATAAAGTATTGGACTAAATACCTCCTTGTGGCACTTGTGGTATCACACTTTTGGAAATTCCTGGAGGCTGATCAAAACTAAGAGATGGACCAGGAGGGTTTGAAGGGTTTGAAGCCGAAGGCTTTATCTGACTCTGGCGTTCTATGTAAGAAGGAATATTCTCAATCCCCATCTTCAATCCATCCTCAGTTAATATAAATATTTTCCCTTCTTCCATCTCATTATTCCAAGCCATGCTTGATACTGGATTGAGATTGTCGTCTAATAAAAAAAATATATAAACGTATTTTTGTATAATTTTGATTTTTTCTTTACCAAGCTCAGCCATAGTCCCTTTAGTATTTGTTTTAAGTGTTTCCTCGTCCGTGTGACCACATCCACTATTTGCAGTATCTGGTTTAGCTCCGATGCTTTTCACAGAGTCAATAACTCCACCGATGACAGAGGTAAGCCATTGAAGCAGTGATTCGTTCGGTGCTTCTTTAGAATCACACTCATTACAAGGATATGAATCTTGACCAGTTAATACATCATAAACAGCTTGAACTTGTTGACAAAATGTCAGGGGCCAGACATTTTTATCTGATCTGCCACAACATCCAGATTCTCCAGTAGACACCATTTGACTTTTGGTGGTGACCAGATTTCTGTAGGGAGGAACAGGGTCCAGAATCCACTGGTGTTTATCAAACTCACCAATATTTAAACCCGCTGTGAAAAATAACGATAATAAGCATAAAAATATAAAAATAACCAGATTCTTATTGAATATCTAATAAACATACGTTCATAAGATTGAGGCTGAATAGCTGTGGGGGTACAAGGCGATTGTTGGTTAGCACTTGCTTCTTTAAGTGGATTTTGTTCCAATATCCATTTTTGTTGGTCAAATTCGTAAAGCAAATTGCCAAATTCTATAGTTTGAAAATGTTATAAATTAATGTCCCAGAATTATATGTCACAATCTATCACATTATATACTGACCAACTGGGCCGACAGCTACAGGTGGTATAGGCTTGTCCTCTTTCTCTGACGGTTGGGGAACAATTTGATCTCCTTTAGAAGGAGTTGTTTCAACTGGATTATCAGTAATAGATTCTTCTGTCAACTGAGCTTCAGAATTTTGAATTTCATCTTGGGATTGAGCTTTTGAAGCTTCAGCATTTTCAACTTCAGCTTTGGATTGTGCTTTTGAAGCTTCTGGATTTTCAGCCTTTTCAACTTCAGCTTGGGATTGAGCTTTTGAAGCTTCAGGATTTTCAACTTCAGCTTTGGATTGAGCTTTTGAAGCTTCAGGATTTTCAACTTCAGCTTTGGATTGTGCTTTTGAAGCTTCGGGATTTTCAACTTCAGCTTTGGATTGTGCTTTTGAAGCTTCGGGATTTTCAGCATTTTCAACGTCAACTTGTGACTGAGCTTTTGAAGCTTCGGGATTTTCAGAATTTGTTGCTTTCGGCTGATCTTTTGAAGTCTCAGGATTTTCTACCTCTGGAGGAGAATCAATATTTTCTACTGCAGCTTGTGACTGGACTTTGGAAGCGGAAGGCTGTGTCAGCTTCTCAGCTTCTTCCGATTTAGTTTCTGTTTCAGCTTTCGGTGGTTCAGAGCCTTCGGTTGCCACATCTTTGTTGTCTACAGGATCAGAAGACTCTAATTTTACTTCCGATTTAGGAGTCTCCTCTAAAGCTGACGCTTGTGATGAATTTTCTGGCTCTTCAGAGGTTGATACGACTGGAATAATATCGGGATTAGCATCTTGTGACGGTTCGTCAGCTTTTTGAGTCGCATTTTCTGGTGATTGTTCCAAAGGAATTTCTTCACTAGCTTGTTGTGAATTTTCTGTATCTGGTTGAGCCTCGTCTTCTTTAGACGAATCAGCCTTTTTGTCCTTTGGCTTGTCTGACATTGTCCTCACAAAACCTTAGACAAAAAATGTATTTTTTCGGCACATCTTCTTTCAAATGCAACTCTGACGCCCTGGAGCTGGTGGCTTGTACGCATTTAGTAATAAGTTGCATGACTACAAATTTTTCATGATTTTCTATTCAACAATAATTAAAATGAAACTACGAAGTGTAATGCCTTTACAAAATTAGAAAATTCACAATTCCTCGCTACTTGGTGTCTTAAAATAATGCTCTGGTCATCTTCGCATGGATTGGCTAACTTCTTTAAGCTGATCCAACTGTTGAGCAAATTTATTGATGGCCTCATATTGATAATTCATGTGAAGATTTAGTAACGCCAACTTCTTTAGATTCTACAATAGTTTAATGTTTAATAATTGGAATGAATCATTTCATAATCATATTCCACTTTTTTTTTATACCTCATGAGATTCTTCAATGTGCTTTTCCGTCGCCACAAAATTGTTGATTGCTTGAATTACTGGCTGTTGCTAGAAATATGTTCAAGAAAATTAAAATTTTATATAGAGAAAACTTGTAAAACGTTTTTACTTGTTCCCTTCCTTGAACAATTGACTCGGCCAAACTGCCAAACGTATGAACATTTAGACAAATCTTTTCACAAAGTTTTATCTTTGGGTCTTGGTACAGGGCCTTGGCCTGCCACGGCGTCGCAGCGTTCGACATGTCCCTGACCTTTGGCAATTACGATTATCCGATTTTGAGGAAATTTCAATTCTCAAGCTGCCTCAAATGTGGACTTCCCTCTCCTGTCTCAAAGTTCTCAAAACGGGATAAAATTATTAACGCACCTCGCTCACGCATTTCCTTCTTTCGTTTGGCCTAATTTTTAGGGGGCTTATCCGCAGTGCCTTATCTATTAATTCCCCCCTTGGACATGCCCCCCACTGCCCCCGAACGTCAATATAGTAGTTAGTGTAGTTGTCGGTAAATACTGAATACATCAAAAAGCAACAAGTAGGTATTCATTTTTTTTACATCCAATTCATTCATTAATTAAATTGCCAATTTCAGGTCAATCAAGGAAGAAAGACATTCAAAATGCCGACATTTGTGAGTGAGGTCGGGATCCGCTACTTCGCTGACCTGAGATCACCTCAAAAGGAAGTTGATCCCGAGGTTATTCAATTTAATTATGATCGAGATGAACAATGTCATTGATAAACTCAACGCTTGTTTTATTAATAGGTTACAAAGGTGAGCATTGAGCTCCCCGAAGTCCCTAAATTGACCAAAGACAACAACCCCTGCAAATACGACTTGGTTTTTATTTGCTCGGACGGAATTGTTTACTCCCATAGAGTTGTAATTGCAAACGCTTCAAAGTACATTATGCATTTAATGGACGGCCAGGTAATTGTTATTAATTCAAATTATAATCTTAACTATTGGTTTATAAATGCTATTTACAGCCGCACTGGTATCCGACATACATCCATGTACTGGACTTGCCAAGATATATTGTCCAGCTTTTGGTTAATCTAAGTTACACGGGAGAAATGCGCTTTCCCGAAGAGCTGCAAAACGATGTATTTGACGCCATGCAGACACTTGGATGGGTGCACACAGATTGCCTGTCTGCTAATTATGATGTAGAAAGTGGAGACTACGTCTATAATGCAGACTTTATCAAAAGCCCAAAAAAAGATGAACAACCAAAAAATGAAGAGATTTTGTCATTGAAAGAAGTTATCAAATCGCCGCAACGCACAACAACGCCTGCAATCATGGCAGAACGTTCTAAAAGAAACAGTTTTGTAGACGATGAGGATTCAATGGATATTCCACAAATTCCAGACATGGAATGGTCAGATGTTGACGATGACAAAGATAATAATAAAAAGACTAAATCTCCAATAAAAATCAACAGCAGTCCATCAAAAACAGCAGAAGCATCACCAGGTTAGTTAAGGAGTTAGAGTTTTTATGTTTTAGTTGTTGTGTTTTAAAATATATAAAATTATTTCTTATTTTTATTATAGAAAAGAGACCAACGAGGAAAAGTAAATCAAAAATTACCCAAAATGACAACAATATTGATGAAAATGAAAAACCAACCAAGAAAACATTACCTATGCATCCACCAATAGCGAAACACAAAGGTCGTCCTTCATCAACATCATCATCAACCCCAACAAGTGAAACTACAAACAATACTAACAATGAAGAAGCTGCTGAGAATGTAAAGCCTAAAAGAGGAAGAAAAAAGAAAGAGATGCAGGAAAATAAGGAAGAAGAACTCAAAATTGAAGAAACACAAACTCCGATGATTCCAGCAAATGATGATGTATCTAATCAACCCTCTAATGATCCTGTTCAAGAGTCCCCTAATAAACGTCAGCGAAAGAAACCTAAACGGTTTGAAGAATATGAAGAACTTGATAAACCAAAACCTCGTGCATCACCAATCAAACCAAGCCCTGTTAAGAGTACTCCAAAAAAGAAAAATTCTCAAGAGAAAGTTCAGGCAACAACAGACGAAAAGAAGATTTCTCCGGATAACGAAATTCCCAGCAAAATACAAAAATCTACAACGGATGAAATTACCATTTCTACGCCCGATAGTGAACAATCATCGTCTAAAAATTTTAATTCTAAAGGAAGGCCAAAGAAAACTGTAAGAAGAAAACTGAGCGACGAGGCTCCCAAGAGTTCTTTAATTACTTCTTATTTTGCGAAGAAACCATGTAGAAGAGCTAGTGAGAGCGAGTCTGACAATGTCACCGACGATGTCGAAATTATTGAGCATGAAAAAGATTATCCACAATCAGCAGAAAAACTTACATCCTCTCGCCGTTCTTCACGCTCATCAGTTAAAAGTAAGTCAGAGGAACAAGAGTTATTAAATCACACTGAAGAAAAACGGGACAATAATAAGAGATCATTTGATGATATTCGATCATCACACATTGATGAAAAAGTAGAATCAATTTCTCCTCAAGACAATAATAAGGAGATGAGCACGGAATCAGTTGAACAACCAGACAAAAATTCCGTGGAGCCTAAAATTCCGTCTAGAAAAAGTTCTCGTTGTTCATCTAAAGCTCGTAAGTTGAAATAACTTTTGTCGTTTGTTGTTAATAAAAAATAATCATTAATCATTTAACTTATCTAGAATCGACTGATGGAAGTGAAGACATTGCTCCAAAACGCAAAAGAACGATAAATGACTCAACAACATCGGAAGAAGTTACCAATGATGGAAATTAACTTTATTTTAGTTACTTTAAGCAAATTACTTCCATACGTTTTTTTTTCTTTTCTATTTTGAAATTAGGCTGTGTTAAATTTTATTTACACCGTGTAAATTACACACACAGGCACAACCAATTAGCAAATTAGTTGTAAAAGAAATTAATAATTCAGAATAATTGAGAAAGATGTGCTTTTGAATAGGCATTTCAAGTTAAAGTCATTATACATATTTTATTTTTGTTTCGTATTGGTATTATTTATTTACCAAATTAAGAAAATCTATATATTTACTATTTGTTGTAATAATTATTATTATTTATATCATAAAATAATATAAATTATACCAAAAATGTTAAAACATGTGTTCTAATAATAATAATTATAATAATCATTATTATACTATAAACGCTTTTTACACTTTAAAACCCCGTCCAAAAAGTGCAATTATTAGGTGTTAAAAATGTTAAAATTATAAAATTTATAAATATATACCAATAATGACTAGTGTTTTTGTCAATATGCTTTATCCCCAAGGACAGCCAAAAAATTATATTTTCTTTACTATTCGAACTAATTGATTTTGTGCTTAATTTATTAAAAATGTATACTTTAGTCTCAATTAATGAATAGTCAGACAAAATATGTTTAATATATTGTTTTTTGTCACAAGAATTTGAGAATAAATACATCACCTTTCAAAGTAAACAAATTCTAGTCTGTTAGTTTAATCCCAACCTTTCACGGCATCCAATTTGCTTTCTGTCACGTCTGTTGTGATTTTGACGAGACCAAATTTTCGTCTACTGTAAACTCGTCGGATCTTGCTGGAGTTTCGCCACAACTCACATCCCGAACCCCAAACTCTCTTTTCATCTCGTTTAATTTTACCACAGCTTGGGAGACCATATTGTACATCCAAGTCCAAAGTGGTGCAATATCATATCCAATGTCAGATTTGTCGCACTGATTACAAGGAATGGTTTCATTTGAAGTCCAAGAATCAAGTTTAACCATATACGGCTCAAATTTTCTACAACAAGGATCCACATTTGCGTTTTCATCTATAAAATTATTAAAATTGCAAAAAGAATTTTGAAATGTATATTTAAAATTTTAAAGAGCAGACCTTTCAGACTTGCTTCGGCCGTTGATTGATTTGCAACAGGAGCAGCAGTTTCAGGCAGCACGCTTGGAGTTGGTTTGGCAAATTTTGTAATGAAAGTTTTAGACCCGTCAATTATATCTGGAAATTTTTCTAAAACAAATTCTCCATCTTTTTCATACAGCATGGATCCCTCTAGATTAGACAACATTTTATTTTTGGTCAAAACAATAGTACAAATATATTTGATCAGTGAATGTATATTATTCACCTGTGTCTGAAAATACATAGCTTCTTGTGGCTTGATTAGATTCATTGATTGCTGAAGACTGGACTTTTGAGACCACTTTTGAAGCCGATTGATCGTCGGTTTCAATTTCTAATTTCCAATCACATGAGAATGCAAACAAACAATGGCTCTAAAAAATACCTGCTGCTGAAGGATTTTGATTGGTCACGCTTTGACTCTTTTTGCTAGCTGATTCTGAAATTGTTGTCTCTTCAACGGCATGATTGTCATCCACTGTCCCCTTTTCTTCCATTCCATTATTTGAGCTCTTTGACTGCACAAGACTTTTTCTGCTGGATGGTTTTGTTGAAACTGCAATTTCTTCCTCAACAATTTCAACCTCTTTTGTTTCGGACTCTTGAGTTATCAATAAAATTGTTATTATTTTTTACATTGTCTCGTACTTTTTGTTACCTGATGGCTCTGCAATGGTCACACTTTTTCTGCGAGACGAAGACGCGGATGCATTTGTGGCTGTTTCTTCTTCGGTCCCTTCTACGCCATCCCTCAATTCCCCTTTAGATTTGGATCCCATGCTGCTAAAATTAAGTTATTCTTACATAGCATTATTAATTTAATGGTCCCTTTAGAAGTCGCATTTTAGCCCCTAAATGTTTCCATGCAATGTCGGCCGACTGAAAGAATTTGGATTTTATATGGTTTTTTTCTGAAATTTTGGATCCATACTGGATGAAATCAAAAACATGTTATCTGATGATCAGATTCTGATGACTGACCTTTTCAGCGAAATAGGGAAAATTCATGAAAATCTAGGAAAATCTAGGAAAGATGAAAGATGCCTTGTCTCAATTTATCCCCAGGCCGGCAGATTTTTGTGGAAATCCATGCGACGAGTGTTTTATCTTTTGGGCAGCTTTTGTTTAAATTAGAATTATGGCCCTGCGGACACTGTTGCAGCCCTTGAGGGCAGTTCTTTTGCAGCAGGGTCCACTAATTACTGAAACTATCCAACCGGCCGCTTTTTGGGGGTGTAACCAACTCCAAGTTAGATACAAACGAAAACCTAACAAACATTGGCTCGTTAAATGGAGAGGATTCAGACGGCTAAAGGTCAGTCCATTAAATGTTATAACCCTTTCGTCATTATAACCGATTGAATCTCTACTTTTGTAGATGTTAAAAGTGACGCTTCCTGACATGGAAGAAAGAGAAACTAACAAGACGTTGACCCCCGAGGAAATGCGGATTAAGATGAAAGAGAAGGGCATGGCCCCAGGACGACCTTGGATGGAACGACCCTTCGAAATCTCTAGCACCGGAGACACTTTTGAGCCCTATATCCCACCAGAAGGGGACGGAAAAGCGTCATTCGTATCCAAAGAGGTACGCCAAAGATTTTGTAACAAACAATAAGGATAGGATAGTCTAATTGACATTGTTTTTTTTTCTTTAATAATTTGCTTGCAGGGAGCTAAACAGTCGGCGGAAATGATGAGCAAAAAGAGCAAGACTTGGTTGGCATTCAGAAAAATTCGCCAGTTTGATGAAGATTTCACTGACAAGCAATTTGTGAGAGAAGCTGAAGAAATTTATCTCAACGTCCACAAAGCAGTTGCAGCGTATGTTCACTTTCCTTATGTTCAATTTTGAACTCGTAATTAACTTAGTTTGTAATATTCATTAATAAATGCAGACAAGACAAGGACTTGCTAAGAACACTAGTCACCGAGAGGGCATATCCTGAAGTCACTTACAACATGCGACTAAAAACGATTCACTGGAAGTTTTTGGAATCTATTGAACCACCTCGAGTAGTTCACGCAAGATGTACAGATATTATCTCAAAAGAAAATATATTTGGACAAATAACCTGCAGATTTTTTACGAAACAAGTAATATTTTTTAATGAATCATCAATACTTATTAAATTAAATCCCACTATCGTTTACTTTTATTAGATTTTGGCCGTGTACGATCGATTTGGGCGTTTGTCTCACGGGAGCGAAGTAATTGCCAAAGACGTATTAGAATATGTCGTTTTTGAGAAACATCTTGCAAATGAATACGGTCTTTGGCGAGTCCATGCAAAAATAATACCATCATGGCTTCATCAAGAAAATGAGAATCCAAGAACGTATAAAGTAGCCAGCGAAAATAGTTAGAGTTGATTTATTCAATTGTGATGATGATGTCATATTAATGACATAATGACACAATGACTTTATTTAGAAGAAAAATGCCTCGTGTTTTGTACATTAATTAGTCAATAAGAAAAAAAAGAAATTATTATATAGAATTAAATCAATTTTGAAAGTTTAATTTTGGATACATTATTATTTATTATTGCATTTCCGAAAGCATTTTTTTGTAGGCTTATGTAAACAGTCTCAAAAAAAAAAACGTTGAGATTATTGAGAAGGGAGCGTCCGTTGGTGAAATGGCACTCTCGCATCTTTGGAACCTTCGAACTTTAAAGAAATTCAAAACATCTTGCAAACAAAATTAAAATTCTATATTTAGCAATGACACAAGTAAATTATAATATTTATAATTCTATGCAAAAAATTCATATGCTAATTTGATAATTTGGTTATTTAAGATCCTGATAGTTGAATAACTTAAGACGTGCTTTGTTTACTTTTGCTATTGTTCCATTGTTGATTTCCTTTGTATTAAAGGAATGTGGGACAGTGGAATCTGAATATTAGATAAGATAAGATAAGATAAGGGAGGGCTGTTGGTGTGGGCGAGGGTTCTGTGGAAGAATGCCGGGTGCTTTGGTGGTGGTGGTTTTGGCTTCATTAGCTGTTGGATCAAGGATCAAGGCAGAGTAAAATTTAGTTCTTCACCAAATTTCCTCACAAAATGGCAACAAAGGCTTCAAAAACACGGTCAT